>JAAGNO010023980.1:100104-116939 GCA_033439905.1 Ceryle rudis
TTGATAAATGTTTATAAATATCTGAGGGCTGAGTGTCAGGAGGAAAGGGACAGCCTCTTCTCACTCGTGCCCTGTGATAAGACCAGGGGGAATGGATGTAAGCTGGAGCACAGGAGGTTGGTTCCACCTCAACATGAGGAGGAACTTCTTTACTGTAAGGGTCACAAAGCACTGGAATGGGCTCCCCAAAGAGGTTGTGGAGTCTCCTTCTCTGGAGATTTTCAAAACCCACCTGGATGCGTTCCTTTGTGACCTGTGATAGATTGTATCATCCTGCTCTGGCAGAGGGGTTGGACTCGAAGATCTCCAAGGTCCCTTCCAACCCCTGACATCCTGTGATCCTGTGAAAGCAGCCTGACCAAGTCTGATGGTTGGTACTTTTCTGTGATTTACGTTCAGCAGAGAGAGAGTTTGCTAGGACAAATGTCAATAAGGACGCATCAGCCTTTGTTTCCAGCAGCTCTCCACATTCACTCTCTGTTCTAATGAGTCTGAACTGAAATATAAATGGATCTTAATGTCAAGCAATTTTCTCACTCTATCAGAAAGGTTTTGAAAAGTGAGGTAGTATGACACTTCCATATGCTTATGGTGTGCAGCAGAGTTCAACTGCATTTTAAGGGAGGCAGATAGGATGAAAATTAGAAGGAAACAGTTATTTAAAGATATTTGTATATGAAGACAGAAAAATGAGGGCATTCAATTACCTGGATGGTAACAATTATCATTTATGCTTTCATAGTAAGTATAGAAAGCTTTATTTTCAGTAGTGTTCAACCTTGTATGTGAGGTCAAATTCCATGAAGGGAGACAAGAAAATTTGCCTTCTGGTAAAGCCAGTGGGAATAAAGAAAATCAAACAAAGGCTTGAGTTCTGCATAGATACATTTTGCTTTCCATGGAGATTTTAAGTAAATTCATGCCACTATTCAGGGTTTTTTTTCTAGTTTGGATGCTCAAATAAAATAAATTTGTATATAATTGTACTTATATTAGAATATGTAAATTTTTTTACAAGTTAATCTTTTGTTCATATTTTAATTAGTCTTTTTGCTTTTAAATGGTCTCTGGAACCCATTTGACAAAGCATCTGGGCCTGTGCCACATTATTTGGTTTTATGCACATGCACTGTACGTATTTTAATGTGTTCGTATTTGGAGTAATAAACCAAATATTTCATATCCATAGTGTTGCAGTTCAGGCATAAATTTTACCCTTAAACAAAAAATAAATTACTTTCTCTTAATTTTTAGTTAATGAAAAGTAGAAATTTAAAGCAAGACTTCTTACGGAAAAATTGAAAATTGCAAATGGAACACTTTTTTTTTTTTTTTTTCACCTAAGGGCTGAACACTATAAGTACAAACACTTCATGTGACTTAATCATCTTGCCTACATTATAGATACATGGAACTTATTCTGAGTTAGTCAGACTAACCATTTTATGTTAATTAACATTGAACTTCTTATACTGTTCTTAAAGATGTAGAGATTTGTGACATCAGCAACAAAAATCACAAGAAATCATGACTAGAAAGGAGGCCAAAATTTCTGTTAGTAGTTTGATACATCTCTAATAGAGTACTTTTCTCAGAGTCAAAATGGAATTGTATGAGATGTTCCATATACTGCCTGGAAGCTAAGCCAATCAATGGAAATACAGAAACCTGACTGAGGATGGAAGACTATTTCTCTGTGTGTTCAGTTGCTTGTATACTAAGATAAGGTTTTTCCAGTTCTTTAATTGGAAAATGAGGTTTTGGTATGGGGTTTTTTTGTTGTTGTTGTTTGATTGTTGCTTTTTTCCATTTTTGTATCCGTTTAGTTCAAGCAATACAAGTTTGATGTTTCAGATTATGTTTGTTTACTGCTGGTTTAAAACACATCTATGTGCTTTTCATCCTTCATTTGTTTCATTCAACAGAAACAAGTGGATTGTCCCTACTTGGTAGGACACAGAAACCTTTTTTTCCTATCTCCTCCCCTCTTCTAATCCCACTGTTCTCACTCCTTGTTTTCATTTATAATTTTCATTTAATTTTAAATCAAAGTGCCCCAAAGTAGTGGAACAGCCTCTTGGTGTAGCATTGCCAGACACAAAGGAAAATCTGTGATCATGACTACTTTGTGACTTACTAATATAAAAGACTTCAAGATTTTAGTTTTTAAAAAAAAAGCTACAAACAATTCAGAATAAAAAATTCAGGCCTTAAAGCTCAACATAAATATGTACATATTTTTATTGTGTCTGAAGCAGGAACTACAAATTTTTGTTTTATTTTTTAAATTTCTTTGCTAGTAATTGAATTAAAGATAATAATGTCACAGAGAAGTACTTGATGTCCTATTTTAAATTAGCTTGGACACTGAGAAGTTCCAAAATGTGTCTCTAATGTTCCTCCTATAAAGCAGTTTAATAAGATGTAATAATAAACATGTAAAAGTAGATTTATTGTATCAAGAGGCAAAATAACCTCATTACACAGAAAGCTCCAACAAACTGAAGCTTGCCTAATTTATAATCCAGTAGTAGTTTAATTTGTAAACCTGATTATTGCTCTTAACAGAGTTCATCAGTACCTCAGAGTCCTATAAGGTGCTTGAATGATACTTGTTATAATTAATATTTAGTCTTTAAGACTGTTTAGAGTTTCCCAAACTTTCAAATTGGTTCTTGTAATTGCTCTTTTAAAATTTACCACCTGTGCAAACTTCATTGCTACAAGGATCCAGAGGGGCTTCACAGACTGAACATGGCATCGCACTGATCAGTTAACACTTCACTTTCTCCCATAGTAGAAGATTTGAATCCCCTTTCTGAACAACATTGCTTCCTCTCATTCACAGGTAAGTATTAGTCCTGTATCTGTATTTATGTCATTTAATGAATCTAGGGACATGGACTGATTGTCTCCAGGGAATGACACTGGAGCATAAAGTCTGATTCTTCACTGAGTTTCAGGGAGTGTAAAAAAAATCTTCAGAAAGCACAATCCATAGGGAAAGGAATGTGCCAAGTGTATATTTTACCCAGAGTAGCAGTTCAAGTGTGATTTGCATCAGTGATACTCATACACTTGAGTTTTTAAATTCCAGAATTCACTAACTCTAGCTGTGAATACTTGTGGTATGCTCAGCATGAAAGTCTGAGCTGAAAAGAGTTGACAGACCTTAACTACCATCGCTGCTTTCTTACTTAGGGAACAAACAAACTCCCATTAGGGAGTCTGCTGCTCTACTCCTACAGCTTCAAAGTGTTGTGGGTTTTTTTTTGTGGCTCCCTGCATTTTTGCTTGCTCTGCTCATTAAGAACTGCACATCAGCAAATTGTCTCGCCTTCACCTCTGCTGTCTTCCAGGCTGGAGTGATCTTGCCCTCCAACTGCTGAGAGTCTTACTGCTGCCAGGTTTGATTGATTAGTATTGGACAGCAGTGCTTCCCTGCAGTGCTTGTGTTTCATGACATCATCAGAATAATTGACAAAACGATGGGGCTGAACAGCATGCAAACACTTTAAGAAGTATCACTTACTTGATGCTAGTTGCAATCTATGCCCTCATGATACTTATGAAAGCTTATATGGAAAGTACTGTGTAAACAATAGAGTTGACTCCTCCAAGGCAAGATGATGAGGGAAAATCTGAGTGGATGCCATGGTTCCTGACAGGAGTAATACATCTGCTGATTGCATCTATTTTTTGTTCAGTATTAAAAAACTGGTCTCGATCACAAACCTAAGGTTTCCCCATTAGCACACTGAAGAAATGTAGAAAGTCTTTTTCACACAACTAGATGACTTAAGAGACAGAACTTCTGCCTGAGGTAATATGAAATCAAGAAGAAAAAATAAGTGACTAATCCCTCCTATTCCAGTGTAGGTCTAGCATTAGGGATTAAATACCATGGCATTGTTATCTTTTGTTGCTGCACAAAACACATCAAAAATGGACATAATGTAATTTAAAAGGTGACATTTTACGTTCTTTTTACTTTAACCAAATAATTAATGAATCCAATAAAGGATTAATGAATATAATTTTACATTTATATAACAGTTTCCAAAGCATACTTTCAGATTTCACAGCTAAATGTTTTACTTGTGAATCAACACAAGATCATAAGGCTCACCTCACATTTTTTTTTGCGGGGCTTTTGATCTGAAACCTCCAGGCCTTCACAGTTTGGTCTCCACTGTTTTTTAATAGCAGCAGACCAAACAAATTTTTCACATAGCTTGAAATAACCACAACCACTTAGAAAGTGCTCAAAAGTTCTAAATGTTGTTAGATCTTTACAGTAGCTTATCCCAAATTAGAGTTAATTCAATGGTTTCATTCAGCACCTGACAGAAAGACATTATTTCAGGTTTGGTACAAGACCTTGGCTCTCTTTTTGCCTGCTGCTTTTGGTTTCTTTTGCTTGGATAGAGACATTTGGAAAAGCAAACAGTCAACATCAGCTCTGCTTACTAGAGAACTGCACTTGGAGATCAACTCTTGTTCAGATTGTCTTAACAAGTGATCCTGTAGGATATACAGAAGCCTATTATTTCATTAAATTCTTATCAAGATACGCATTCTATTTTCATTATGCACTACAGAAAGTCTGATAGGAGCAGGTATGTACCCTAGTTATGTTTTTATTATTTTTAGATATAGATTTTCATAAGGTCTGCATCAAAAAAGCCACAGGAGGTCAAACACTGTGTTGGTGGGAATCAGTGTACTTGAGTTGATAAGATGACTAGTAACATTTTTCCTTGGTACACGAAAAAGGATGCTATCAGTACAGCACTGCCATTATACCAGCTTGAGTGCTCACTGCTGCTGTGTCTTTTTTCCTCTCTTACTCCCGAGATGATAGAAACAGCCACATTCAAAAGCTCTTATCTCCAGTCTGCAGAGGGAGAAGAGAAGCATGTGGTATGCTAAGGGTGAATTTTTCAGCAGAGATTGGTAAATTACTTAGGTGCCTAACTCCTATTTTCAGAAGTGGTACAGGACCTTTTTAAAGCAGCTGTTCTGTTCACAAGAAACTAATCTACTTACTTACTGCAGGAAACATGCAGTTTTATATTAATCATACAACAAAGAGGATGAAGGGGGAAGTTCCCCAGAATAGATAGGAAACAAGAGACAGGGAAGAATCCCTTATCTCTCTGGGAAACTGACTGACTCTGTGTTAACCCGTTTCTTATTCCTTATTTACAAATGAAAAGATATTTCTTAAAGCTACAAGGACAGATTTTCTTATCTTAGGTGGAAATAACTGTTCTTACTTCACCTTTTCCTCTCTCAGTCCCTCAATTCTATAGACTCCTCCAATGTCTTGTGTTCCCAGGAGGATGAAACCCTCTTGGCCTCTCTTTCTTCAGAAAATCATTAGGAAAAGCAAAGGACTCTTGCACTCCATAAGTCACTTCGTAAGCAAACACTGTCCTGATATTTGCTTAGAATTCAAACACTAGAGGAAAGATTATGCTTAAAAGAGCATAATGCCCTTTGAATAGCAAGGATCCAGTTTACTCCAGAATGATACATGGTCTACTGGAGGCAGGTAGCTCATGAAACTTCTGATATATGTAAAGTTCTCTTGGATTAACTCTTTCATTTGAGTGATACATGCAAACTGATTTTGAAAAGCTTGGTTTACAGTTTTCTTACTATTCTGCCTTAGATTAAATCTGAATGAGTTCTTGTCTTCCTTTCTACTCAAACCTGGTGGAGGTTTGCTCTTGTCAGAACTTACAGAGTTATACAACATTGCATTTTCCAAACTGTTTTTAATAATTTCTTTATCTCACTCTGCACCCCCCCCAAAAAAAACCAAAAAAACCAAAAAAACAATCCAGGTTCTGGACCTTGTGATGGAAAGGGGATGCTTGATAATGTGCTGTCCCATTCTTGTTTCAGGGGAGCTTTAAAATCTAGAGCAGTGCCTGTGACTGGACCTCCATCAAAGCCTGTTTCAGAAAGGTTTTTCTGAGCTGTCTGTTGCTGTCTGTCGGAGGTAGCATTGATTGTCAAGGACCTTCTGTGTCCTTTGAATGTGTAACTGCTCTAATAAGAACATCTGCCATTAATACAGACACGCAGAGTCTATCTTGTGGCAGAATTCAGGCTCTCATGAGCAAGAAGGATCACCAGGCTTATAAGCCTGGAAAAATCTGCCAATGTATCACTACTCATCTCTCTTGCTGCTTTTTCCAATTATGCTCTGTATACTTATCAGCTATGGATTTCACACCAAAAAAAATGGGTAGCTGAAGTGCAGATAGCTCATCTTGTGGGTAAAAGAAGACTTCTGTGCCCCACAGCCTACATTCGTTTTATAACCCTACTTCTGTACTCCTGACCTTGCCCTAGCAGCTACATGTTGCTGCCTCTGATACGCACTAGGATGCTGCCTAGCCCCAGTGGAGGAAAATTTTACAGGTGTCTAGCTGTGACTTCTGTGAATAATACAATCTCTCTAAGATGAGCACAGAGCTAGATTGGTTTAGGGCAATGTATTGAATCTGTTCTGGCAAAGTGCTGCCAACTTTTACTATGACTTATTTGTTCGAGTTTCAGGCAATAGCTGAGTACTAAGAGCAGCCAGTTGCTTTGGCTGACTTCACAGTTGAATCTTGCCAGTCATATATGACATGTCAAGTTGGTAAAAGGGATTTCACAGAATTCTAAAAATTATCTGCATTTGCCTTTTTTTTTTTTTTTCCAAGTTTTGCTGCAGCTAGGAAAAGCACTAGATAGAGACGGAAACATACCTAACTAACCTTTGTTTGCTTTTTTTCATATTATACTACAAAACTCTTGAAGCTGTATAGCACGAACAGGACAAGATTCATTCTTTGCCCAGTTTTGTATATGCCAAATTGTGTTCTAGATTACTGAGATTCATTCAGATGTCATGAGCTTGTCTTTCTTAGAAATAATTTTCATCTTTTCCTCAGTCCTCTAGCCTAAGTCTATGCTTTAGTCTCAAAGCATCACCCTTTTTATTTTTTGACACAGAGTTCTATCCGGTTTCAATTTTTGACGTACCTTCTCTAATGATGGCAGATATTCAGCATCATTTTTGGTTGAGATGAGAGTATTGTCAGTTCTCTCTTCAACAGGCTGGATAAGCAGATTTTCCAAGTCTGTATGAAAAATCCCAGATCCTAATATACTATACAGCAGTCTTGTGATAACACAGTACTTTTCTTACAGTACTGTGTTTTCTTCAGTTGTTTTCTAACTGGGCTTGCTAGTATGCTTGTAGCCTTGAAATTGCACATATAAAAAAAAAGAACTGTCTTTTTCTGGCCTTTTTTTCTCTGAGGTAATGAATAATTCTGATTTCATGTGGTTTAGCTAGACATCATTCTACATATAGCTCCTGATATATGAATAGTATGTCCTCTTAAAAGTGCTGAATATACATGCAGGAATTCTTGAATGCTAGTACTTTGTAAGGGCCTAAGAGAAAAATCTCCTACTGATATTGTTTCTCATAGTAATTTTTCTTAATAGTACAATATTTTTTGTTTTGGTGTGTCTGTTTTAGAAGAATGAAGACAGGACCTCATTACCGCATTACATACATGCAAACACTTCTTATCCCATCCACATGCTGTTTTCTGCATCTAATCTGGTCATAAAATAGCAGAAAGTCTCATACCTGTATCCAGTGTTCCTCTACTATAGGCAAGAGACTACCTTATACCCTGTTGACATCTGGTATGTCTCCACTCCTCTGGGTGTTTCAGCTTTGAAAGGTAAAATGCTCAGAGGTTTTTTTCACCTTTAGACCATTGAGTTCATACCTTTCAGCTAGAAAATATTCTCTTCCGTGTATTTTAGCATTTTCTGGCTAAATGCCATTGCTTAAAGCATTTAGTTATTTTTGATGTTTAGTCATTTAATTTAAATAACTGATTAGATGTTAAGTCTTCTGTGACAGAAACACATTTTAGGAGCCAGGACCCATCCTGTTACGCTTTTGCATTTTCATTTCTTTGAGCTGTTCTTGCTGTGTGGGTGCAAATATTAAGTTATTCAGTGCTCAGAGTGTTGCTGTTAATCATGCTTAGGCATGATTAGGCCCTCAGCAGCACTTCTGATTTTCTTTACAAATGCAAAGGGTTGCCTGAGCTCTTCTAATGCATAAGAGCCTAAGGAACTCTTAAAACTCAAACACGTATCTGTGCCTTTAAAAAGCTGACTAGTGCCTGTGGCCCACTGAGCAGCATCGCTATGACTGTGAAAAATGTGTCAGAATCTACATTTCATTCCCATGCTACCAAATCATTGACACAATATTGCATGAAAAAAGGTAAGTGGAAAAGATGCAAAAATTATCTTAAGTGGAATTTAAGAGCAAGCATCAAGTTTGGGAGCAGACAGAAGCAGAGCAAAGTTAATAAATAAATGATGCTGAACCACATGGTTAGATTTCTTCTTACTTATTAAAGTACTGTAGAAGTAGTATTATGCATTAATTTTCTTTCAATCATAATTTTTTTTTTTAAATAGACAAAGATGTGATAAAAGTGGAAGTTTCAGAAGTTTGCTGTCTAGTTTTTCATTCAAAATTATGTCTAAGAAAGATATTTGCATGTATGTAAAAATGTAAAAGACTAAACCTGTAAAAGGTGTGTAGCCCAAATGTTGCAATACTTCCTACAGTGGTTTGTAGATAGCCTTGCCAATTACTTGTTTCTTCTTTCCCTTTGCAAAAGAGAAATATCAAAGGGAGAAAAGAGCAAAAACCTCTTGTTCTGAATAGACAGACATTGTCTGGTAGACTACTATGTAAATTCTTTTTTCTTTTTTTTTTTCCCATATGTGATTTTTTTAATAGAAGAGTCACATACAAGACACATAGCTTGAGTGTGGTTCTGTGGGCAAGTGACAGCAGCAGAAGCTGGTTGTTGGGACTTGTATCCTTGTATCCCTAACTCATGGAGGAGGAAATTTGAGGCTTTAAAGAAAAAAAAACAAAACAACAAAAACCCATGCTGAATATCTTTCAGTTTTGTGCAGATGCTTTTTATTTGCAGATTCAAATGCAATTTGTAACCCCTCAGATGGGCATTCATAATTGATATGAAATTCTTCTGAGACATCCAATTTAAGATGGAAAAATATGAAAAAAAAACCACAATAAATGTAGATTAGTAATAATAATTTTAGCAGGGATTAGCCATTTACCAGGTCTTAGTTGTCTATTTAGTTTCTCCCTTCAGTGTGTCTAGAAGAAAGTAACTGATTAAGTGCATTAATACTATTTCTTTCAAAGACTTGTAACAGAATCCAAGATGTGTGAGTATCAGAAGCTGAACAACACTGAGATATTTTCCTTACCACATCTGTACCCTACCAATGGCCTTTCCAGGAATGCTTCACCTGTGATACCTTTTGTTTAATGTACATGCTCTAATCTGCTTGACTTCAATGAAGTACACATTTCAACAAGTAATTTCTATGAGTATGATTGAAACATTAGAGATCTAAACTGTAAGTTCCTTTGAAGTTCCTACATAATTGAAAAATACAGAAACTTTCTATTCTGATCGGCTGCAAATTAAATAGTGAGCACTCTCCATTCTGGGCAAAAGCAAAAATGTGTGCTCTGAAATGCCAAGAAGAAGCCTGCCCTCAATCTTACCTCCTTCCAAATTTGATTTTTTGTTGTTTCAGATAAACTTAGAATAAATAAATATCATAAAAGGTCATCCTTTTGAAATTTTTTGCTATTTACAGAATTTTCATAAGTGTCTTGGTTTTTTCTTTGCTCTTTAATACTGCTGATATGAATTGTGTAGTGCTCTGAGCACACTAATCCATAGTCTTATGGAAGTGACATATATCTGATGTCAGTAATCATATTGATCAATATCAAGTGCAATGATCTGTGGGAATATTTCTGTTAAATACCAACTACTAGTCTAAAATGTCAAAATATTAATTAGTTCCTGTCTAGAGAACTCATGTGAAGTGTACAAAAAGTGGATCTTGCTTCTGTAACCCGGGTCTATTCCAAATCCCATTGAAGTACTCGGGTTTTTCAAAGCAAGCATGATTAAGATCATAAAGGCTTTGTCGTTCTATGATGCATAGTGCTTTCTTTGCTTTCCTAATTCAGGCAAAATGGAGTCGGAACTGGGCCTATGAGCCAGGGGAATGCATAACGTTTTCATATGCCTGCAATTTTCAAGCCCAATGGATAAAAAATAAAAATAATAACAATCTTACTTGTGCACTCATGGTAACTTGATGCTATGCAACCATTTGGAAGTTTGGGGTTTCTATTGACTGCAAATAGCATCTGTGCTCAATTATATTCCATCCATTAGGAGGTAGGGCTTTCAGAAATAATAAAAGCATCTTAAGAGATGGTTTGCACTACGGAGCTAATGGTTCTGAAACAGACAATTCAGCTGATTCTACAGGTACTGCAAAAGGGAAAATGTTCCACATGAAATGGAAATTATTTCATGAATCATCTCAGGATTTCAAAGAAAGGAGGGGAGTATCATTACCAATTATTCTCTATAAAATGAGTTTAGCAACACACCATCATCTAAAAAGCAAACGTGAAAGGTTGCTAAATTGGATATTTAAATTTTGCTAATGAGAATGAAGTGAGTTGATGAACGTTGAATCACTCCTTGTCAGTTTTTAAACAAAGATTATCATTCATTTTCTTTCTTGTGCTGACAGATAATGTTTCTTGTTCAAATGAGTCTTCATGGCTTTTGATAAAGCCTGCAGAAAATAACATTCTCTCGCCTAAACTATATATTCTTTTATAACTTGGTGCAATAACAGTCACAGGATGATCATTTGGGATACTTCACAACCCTCTGCCCTTCTGAGGGGTTTGGGTTTTCTGTTTCAAGCACCATATGTGCCGTGGCATTGCTATATCACTTTATCCAATGATTAATTTAAAAGGGTTTTTTTAAAAAAAAAAAGCTATCCATTTTTTTTGTTTGCTTAACACTGTCTTCAGAAAATACATGGTATGTCTACACAGAATCTCATGTACCATGTTAAAACCAGGCAACTATCTTGCCAGATATGACTGCACTGTTACTTGTAAATGATAAATCACCTCCAAGATACTGCAGCGCTCAATTACAGAGATCAGCACCTACTATGATGTTCAGTGACAGTGTATTCAAACTGTGGGATATTAATGAGGAGAATCAAAGATCTTGCTTCCCTTTCATTAGTCCAAGAAAGACTGATGTTCTTTATAGAGGTGTGTTGAAAAATGTAAAAAATGTAAACAAAAATGTATATGATTTTTTTTTTTTAGTGCCTACGGTTGATTCTACAGAACTGTGAAAGAGTATTAGAAGCTAGAGGTGAGAAGAAATTTTCCTGCAGGAGAACAGATTTGCAAGGCACAAGGTTGGAAATGGATCACAGGATTTTTGGACCACACTCAGAGAGTGGACATAGGCAAATGCACCTGGATTACTTGCTGGGATCTGTGTGTCTCATTGTTATGGACCAAAGAGAAAAGATAATACTGAGGATACTCCTTCATTTATAGGACACATAAGACAAAAAGTACAAAATGCTTTGGTTACTAGTCAAAAGGATAAATGGGAAGGAAGTTCTCAGGTGGGTAATCAGATTGTGATACTTCGTTTGCCACAGAAGCACATTGGAAAACAGTGTTAATTTAACATCAAACATCAAAAGATTGCATCAACTCTTATTTCATCACAGAATGATAAATCTGCCAATGATCTAAACTTAGAAGTCAAAGCAAGCAGTGTCTTAGAAAACCAGTTAGATACTGTGACAGAACATAATGCATTGACTAAATTTGAATAAAATATAAGGATTCTGTTCATTTAACCTGAGAGTTGATCTAGTTTCCATCACTAGTCTGAAAACCAGGACAACTGAAACAAGGAAAACATAACATACAGGAATCCTAAAAGTTTCTCTGATTTTTGTTTGTTTGTTTGTTAGTTTGTTTGTCAGTGTTTTGTTTGTAGATGATCACTTAATTGTCTTTCTGCTAGCAGAATTTAATAATTTAATTTGAAAATTTTTGAAATGTCAGTTAAATGAAAAAATGACTAGTGTATTCACACTGCTTTGTGCAGGAAATTTCTTTTAATTTCCTTCATTTTCTACTTCCTGTCACTCTCCCATTTCATTATCAGAAAAACAAAACTAAACAAAACTCCATGTAAACATTTATTCATATATTTTTTTTTATTGCCTGGTATGCCTTTCTCGCTGCTATCTGGGCAGTATGGCCTCTCCTCATAGTTCATACATAAATATTATGTATAAATTTTATACACCTGATTGTGATGTTTCTACTACTTCAGAGCATCTGAAGTAACAGAACTTTGAGTTCATTTGGGATTTCTGAGCACAGATATCTTCCAAATAATACATAATAAAACAGAGTGAAATAATTAATTCCTGCTTTGCTGTACCATGCTGTGTATGCCACATTTAACAAATGAACTGTCACCCACTGCAGTTTTCTCATATATCTACTGGGAGATTTAGCAAGGCAAGATAATAATTGCTTTTCTTCCCACCTCTAAAATAAAAGATGTCTATTTTTTTATTGAAATATGAAGTCAAGGATGTAAAAAAGGATTGGTTCTCTTTAAAACAAAACAAAACCAAAAACCAAAACCAAAAAATGAAATATAAAAAAAAAAAAAAAAAAAAAAAAAAAAAGAAAACACCAAAAAGTGGGAGCTGGCTGCCTGACATGTTGTCTGGCTAGCAATAATTTTCCCAGTGAAATTCCTACATGTTCACGATAGTTACATCATTCCACAACATCCTACAACTTCTCTCTCTTGGAACAGATGACACAAGCCTACCACGGTGAGACTATTACTGCAAATCAGTCAGCAGCACAGTTTCTAACGCACACAAACGAAATGTGTACAGTGAAAAGCCATTTTGTTAAGGATTTATCAGAATATTACTTTGAGAATGGAAGAGCTAGCAGCAGGTAAAGTGTATAACAGATAAAATGTTCACAGCAGGATAGTTGTTTCCTCAAAAAGTGATATTGCTGGTCCCTGTGCTATTGTCTGGGAGAAGTTCTATGTTCTTAGGAAGTCCTGCATTGAGGCCAGCAACCTTTTCCTTCTGTGCTTTCTGTTTTCACCATAGTATGGGGCTCGTCTGTTGACCTGCTAGGTAGCATGGACTATAACTCCTCAGTATGAGCTTTGTTTAAGGTATGGAGAACAACTGTTCTGAACGATTTATTTTGAAACAGTTGGGTTCTTTAAACAACTATTTAAAGAGTGGTAAATCATAGATAGAACCACTAAAATTTCAGATGTCCAAAAGAAATTTAGCAGAACACGGTGTTTTAATAGGAGACCCCTGTTCTGTGCGTATGGACAGCCTGTCTGATTTTGTTCACTGTATTCAGGTAGAGCTAATTACTGGTGTCTTCAGTTCATGATTCAGTTCATCACTGTGTCTATACTTCACTAACAAAAAAACTTCACTGAGAACAATGTTTTCAATGAAACATAATAAGCTAAATCTTTGGATCCTCACTGTCTTTGTCAAATAAATCTCACAGAAATATCACCTCCCACTGTTCCCTCTGTTTGTGTGAGTGTAGGAGAGTGTGGACCATGTAGTCCCATTTTTATCACATCCATACATTTCTGGTAAAAACCTCCCACTACTCACATTCCTTCTGTTGCAGCTTGCAGAAGGAAATCCCAGACAGTGCTGCTCAAATGCTTAGGAGTAATAGCTAGCAGGTAACTTCTTCTTTATCTTTCAAAGCTAGAAAGTTAGAAGTGTGCATTCTCTATTGCACAATTTAGAAGCAGACCTATCTGAGCTTCCTATGTTTAACTGAATTTACTCTTGATCTTGGACTGCTTAATTTTTGTTTTCTGAATATAATTTGTAATTATTTTTCTTCTTATTTGGGAAAAAGAGGAAAAAAAAAAAAAAGAGTGCATAATAGGATGTGTTGAAAATCTCTCTATATATTTTGTTTCATTGATTCTGTTTTCTCCATTAACGAGAGTGGTTTCTTCCTGCATCTCCAGAGTGGTTTCATGCTAAACCCCAAGTCAACTGGTGAGAGAGATCTGTTTATGTGTTTTTCCATGGGTTTCTTTTCTTGGGGGAAATGACATCCTGCATTTGGCAATGAGCACGTTCTAAAAGTTAGAAAAGGGACCTGTCAGGTATTTGTATCCTTCCTAGGAACAGCTTCACCAAGAGCTCTTGTGTAAACACAGCTCCTGACAGTGTGGAATAGCAAAGATGATGAGAGACCAGCAGGCTGCTGATTAATAAGCTGTTGAGTAGTGGTGGATGCTTGTGAGTCTGCTGCATATGTTCTCTTGAAATGTAACATAACTAGGTCTGCAGTGATCATCACAGCTCTCACACTTCATTATTTGATCTCTAAACTGTCAGCAGTGTAGCCAGTAAATTACAAATTAGAAGCATCACTTGAGAAGTGCTTGGGCACATTTTTCAGCATTGCAGGAAAAAACGTAGTTGATATATCCCAAATACATATATTTTCTTTTTGCTTATGGAGCTTGGAGCAAGGACAATTGCTCTATAGACACACTGAGATCATATGGCTCATGGAAGCAGAAGCCAGTGGTCTTGATACAAGCTAAAGTGACCTAGAACAGAAATATGACACTTGATTACAGGAAAAAATATTACACAAATTGATATAGCATTGAACAGACTTATGGCTTTAGGCTCAGATCGTTCTGGAACAGTTTATCAGACAGAGGTAATTGTATAGTCATAAGGCTGAAAGCAGTGAAGCCTCTCATTGTCTATGCTGACTGCCTTTTGCCACATGGGAGATCTTCAGAGCAATTTAGACTAAAGGCATTATATCACCATCACTCAAGGAGATGAGAGCAGACATCTATGGCTCCTTTAAGCAGCTACTGTATTCCACATCCGCCACAGCATCTCTATAGCAGTTTAACTTGAAATTTAAATCAGAAAGTGGCCAGCTACTAACTTTGCATATGCTTGTCTCTTGCACAGGTTATCTGAACAAAGGATTCAAGGAAAAGATTTGGAAGCAGTTACGTAAGGCAATTCACCTATGAACAGTTTGTACCGAAGTGGCAAGCTGTTTGTAAATATCCCAGCATGAACTCTTATTAACATAGCACATTTCTTTGGATGAAGTTAGACTCCAAAAACTATTAACTGGCTATTTTTAGTAATCAAATATCTGTGAAAGATTTCCAGGATGAACTGACAGAGAAGTGGATTGTTAGTACATTTTCCAGGAACTGGACCAAAAAAGGAATTAATAAAGCGGTACGTCATTAGGGAGACTAGACTCAGCGCAGAAAATACCACTTGATTAGACTAATCTAATTTTATTCACAATAGAAAAGATAGAATGTGCAAGAAATAATTTTAACTGAAAGATACCTTTGAGAAATATTGTACATAGTACAGAATCCACCTTTGCTGCTCTTTATTTATTTGAATGATTGTCCTTGGCATTTAAAAATAATGGACTCTATTTCTAGTCTAAATCATGTTTCAACTTCCAGAAGTTTTTTTCAACTTTAGTAATTTTTACAAGATTCCTTTTCAGTAAGAACTATATTTAATTGCAATAAGCTCATCTTTTAACCTGATCCTTGAGTATTTTGACCCTCACTATAGTTTTGTAAGTATTTATATCCCTTCCTTAATTCCAGAGCTCTGCTCTGCACCAGCTACCTTATTCCTCCTTGCAGAACACCAAAGCATACAGCAAGGTTCTTTGCCAAAGTCTGTTAAAGAAACTAATTTGTCAAGAGACAAAAGAAACTGTATTCTCAGAAACTGATAGCTGCTTCAAAGTTAGAAGAAATGGTCTATTTTTGCTAGGAGATGCTGGAATGGTTGCTATTTAACACATTCCTGTATGATGATAAAAGGATGAATAGGAAGGTTTGCTGATGATAGAGAGTATCAAAACTGAGCATGGTAACAAACCACTGTTCTACCATCTCATGGTCCCAGGTAAACAGCAGATGAAATTCACTGTTGACAAATAAACAGCTATGCACACAGGGAAAAACAAGCAAGCCAACAAAATTATCATGTGTTATGGTAGGTTCTAAACATGCCGTTGTTAAGAGAGAATTATAAGCCTATCTGTAGTTACCCAGTCTTAGGTGGTGAGCAGGAAAGTGAAGGTGTTAGGAAATACTGAAAAGGACAGGGTGAAATATCATTACACAGCTCCATCCAGTTTTAGGGAACTGACATTTAAATATATGCTACAAGTCTGCTCACCTCATTTCAGAAAAGGATACAATAACCTAGAAAAACACAGAATAATCATCAAAGGTACAGGATACCTTCTTTATGCAGAAAAAAATGAAATAACTGAATACTCTAGAGCTTAGAAAATAAATGCCTACAAGTGGTTATTACAGTGATCTATACCATCCTGAATGACACTGGGGAAGTCTTGAGGGAATGATTATTCACAATTCAAAGGAAATAAATGAAGGCACCTGAAATGACTGGCCTAGCTGAATAGGGAGCTTTTGCTGGGACTGAGTAAAAAGAGGAGAGTTTACTATCTCTGGAAGAAGGGTCATGCTACTCAAGAAGAGTACAGGGATTTAGTTAGGTTATACAGAAAGAATATTAGGGAGGCAAAAGCACAACTAGAATTCAGTCTGGCCAGTGCTGACTTCTGACACCCAGTGCTGGCCACTGGCTCAGACTGCGAATAGCAAGACAGTGGCATCGGCACCGGTAAACCCCGTGCCAAAGCACTACGGATTTTTTGCTTCCTTTCTTTGAGGTTTTTGAGGTGGACAAGG
>JAAGNO010023980.1:126080-137290 GCA_033439905.1 Ceryle rudis
ATTCACACACACACACCCACCCCCCAAAATAAATAAATAAATAAATAAATAAATATTAAAAAAAAAAAAAAAATCCCACAACTGGTAAAGAGTTAGAAAGGATCAGAAAGAGGCTGCCACAGCAGAAGTAAAGTAAATTTGTGCATATGCTCCTTCGTGCACCTTATAGAACTGAGGCTCAGGTTTCTTCTTCAGTCACATTTGCCTATATCAGACAAGAAAAATAAAATGATGAGTTAATGTTTCTCAGAAGACTGGTTTCATTTTCCAATACTTTTGTGACCTTGGACAAATCATGTAGGGAAAAATCCTCGGCCAATTTAAATTATCTTAGTTCCACTTGTGGTACTGGGGAAGCAGTGGATAATCTTTGTTTTAATGGAGCTTTGACAGTTTATGCCAACTGAGGATCTTCCCTAGAGTCACCAGGTTGTAGTTTCCTATGAGAAAAATGGCAATAACAAAGCTTCCCTGCCTCACAGGGACATTTTGAGAATAAACACATTAAAAGAATGTAAGGCACTTAGAAACTATGCAGGTGGGAGCTATAAAAGTCCCTCAAATAGAAAAACCTGAGCCATAGCAGTTCCGTGACCTAGATCAAGCAGCTCTGTTCCTGTCACCAGCCCTGCCTGAGCTCAGCTCCCTCAACTGTGTAATTAGCTGGTCTCAAATAACCCAAAAAACTTCTAGAAGCTTTTGCAGCTCTCCCCTTTCCCTTAAGGTCTGGCTGTGCCACTTTTTCAGTCATCTACAGCTTTTAGGTTATTTTCCATCAAACATACGTCAATGATAGTTTCTACCTGGCTTTCTATCCTTGTTGCAGCTGCTCTGATGACACAGTAGCATTCCAACATGAAAAAAAAAAAATGCTCTATAAAATGTTTTGGGTTTTTTTTTTATCTTGTGTAAGGCAGAATTAGAGCTTCTCTAGAGGAATCTCATCTCCATTGCAATGTCTTTTGGGATAGGGAGGATTTTAGCTGAGGGAATAAATTATTTTATCCAGCTCTTAATCTATATACTGGAAAATAAGCGATGATCATACAACTGTTTTCTGCAATAAACATTTGTTCATTGCAATTTTTTCTAAATATAGAAATTAGTGATGCATATTGCAGAATTCTTTAGATCCTCATTTTTCTGTGTTTGCTTCCAGTTCTTAAGGCCAGCATTAAGAAGGGTTAAAGAACTTCCTGTCCTTTACAGCTCACCAGTTCTGACTTGCTACTGGTTGAAGAAGCGGATTGTTACAGCTGAGCTACATTTATCTCCTGTAGGTGACTGTTGTAGGCTGGTGAGTAATTCGGTAAATCTGATAAAGCAGATATAGCTCATTGCTCAGAATTATGCCAAGTAGAGCCACTTACTAAATGTCTGCAGTTCCCAAGGTGTGTATGTGTGGAAATAGCTTTTTTTCTGCAGTTTTCAGCCAGGCAAAATATGAGCTTGCTTTGTCAGCAGATTGATAAGAAAGGCAACTAATAAAATTGCTAATTTGTTTGGTTTTTCTCCTGCAGTCCTGAACAATACCAAGCCTATTTTTGTTATGCAACTGAGTCCTATGCTGAGATAAAGCTACACCAATAAAGCAGTGATTTTTAATTTTTTTTTTTTTTTTCAGGGATTTGTATGTAAATTGTTACTACCATTTCTCTGGGCAGAAGTCCCAGAGACTACTGACTGATATGGATTGGGTAGAAGGAAATGTCTGCCTTAGTCCATTGGTGCTTGTACATTTCTTTGACGCGTTACGGTTTGCCACCGTCACACTCGGCAAATGCAGTCAGGAATTCTGTGCTGCCAGCAAAGGATACCTCAGAAATCAATTATGAAAGGTGTAAACCTACATCCTACTGCAAGATGAAGGCTTATATTTGGGTCAGAGTAACTAAAACTTGAAGGATTTTTCCAGTCCTTGTGAACCTCTCTGGCTCAGGACAGAGAGATGGAAAAACAGAAATGTGGTAAAATTTCCCTTAATTCACTTCACTAGATGGAATTTTTCTGGGAAATGTAACCATTTCCAACTCGAAGTATGTCCAATAAAGACTCTCTGTTAATATTAAAACTTCACACCAAAAAAAAAAACCCCACCTCTAAAAAATCAGAGATCTGGAAGGAAATTGTTTTTATGCCACTCCATGGAAACAGGAAGCTTAGAATATTTATACTACACATAGTCCCATACTAAACCATTTGTGGTAATTTATAAATAAGAGTAAAACCAAGGATGGCAATGCATTACAGAATAAAGACCGTTTAGCAGCACCCTTTGTTGATAGTGAGAAGTGGACTTCTACAAATTTGTCCTGTTTCTCCCTTTTAGAAAGGATTAGTTACCATAGCAACTGATACATAACATGACATCTTTTGCTACTCCTGAGAACTACAGTGCAGATTTTAAGATAAAAAATGTTAATTAATATCTAAAAGAATAAAAGAGATAAGGCCTTTTTGTACTACATGGAAATTGTAGTGATACTTGATTTTTCTTTGTAGGTGTTGGGTAATAGCTGTATGAGGACCTGTACTTCCATTAATGATAGAGGAAAAAACAGGAGGTTAGTTTTGATTCTGTTCACAGGACAGTGAGAAAACTTATGACCTGAAATTTTGTCTGAAGAACACTGAAGTCAAGTTACTTGCAATGAGAATCTCACCTCTAATGCTAGGAAGTGCTTTAGCATCCTGGTAAATTCTATTCTCAACCCTGCTGTACGTTAAGTGCATGACCATAAACATGACACAACCATCTTCAAGGCACTTTAAATATTGAAAGTCTGGAAGAAAATATTGAGATCTACCCTCCAGGGATATAGAATCATAGAATCTTTTAGACTGGAAAAGACCCTTGAAATGTCTGATTGATATGAGGCTATGGGTCTTAAGTTTACTGCCAGCAGTGTCATGTCAGCATAGGAAAAATAATACATTCATGTAAACTCTCCAGTGCTCCCTTGGCCTTCATTCCCTGGCTGTCTGGCTCAGGGTTGTCTTGGGAACAGGGTGAACAAGCTGGAAAACCTTGCATGAACAAGGGCTTTACACAGGCAAAAAACATGGCTGGTAGGATCCCACAACCTCAGAAGCACTTCAGCATCCCCCAGTTTAGCCTATCTGAGAGAAAGATGAACAGTTCTCAGATCCCTTAACCCCTTAAATTCCAAATATTTCTATGATATATGATATGATGTGTGCAGATAGCTCTTATTGTCAATTCTTGGTGAAAGGGCAGCATATAGAAGTGGTGCACACATTGTGCTTTGTGCATAGTGTGAGAATGGCACCAGTTTATCTAGCTGGGATTTTGGCTGTGATTAACTGATTTTTCCAGTGGTTCCCACAGAGGATATAATATGAGCCTGCCTGAACAAAATATAGCATTCCATCCCCAAAACCTGTTTTGAAGGGGTTATTGAATGGGGAGTTAGCTGTGATTTTCCACATCCTTACTGTCTTAAATGTGCTAGCTGATACTGTCGAGAAAGCTGTTAACTTGCAAGTATCACAGGATGACAGTACCTTCCTGAGAGGCTGCTCCTGTCAGAGCATCTTATGTGTGCGGTTGACTCACATATGCAGGTGGCAGCAGTAATTAAATAGAGGAAGAAAACCACTTATCGAGAATAAATTATGGTAATAATCCAGTAAAAAAACAAGCAGTAGGAAAAGCCCTGGATGGATAATGTATCTAAATTCTCCTCTGGATAAATATCACACATAAAGAAATGCATTCTTCCTGCTAAAAGCATGTAGAGCATGGGAAAAAAAAACCTCTCTTGCTATGCCTGCTAGGATATTTTTCTGGGTAGTGAAAAATTAGAAATTGGACATTTTATAGCTCTTAGGCATAATTTTCAGGTGCTATTTACCTACTTTGTATCTAGATTGTTGGTTTAAAATTGGACTACTCAAAAAGGAAAAATTATCTGATGGGCGTTATGCATAATCTTCTGGTTTTAAATTACCTATGGTTCATATCCCAGGGAACTAAAATCAGTATGAATGACAAATCCTTGCTTTGTCCTTGATTTCAAAGAAATTCACAGTTTTTCTCCATAACATTCATTATCAGTTCTTTGTTCAACCACTTAGTGAATCCCTTTAAAAAAAAAAATCACAGTACATATATTTACAGTTAGAATTAGGTTATCCTAGATATTTTGGAAAAAAAAAAAAATGCTTTTGGAAGATGTTTGTCTGGTTCAGGGCCAACGGAAAGGCCTCTAGGCTAAATTTTCAAACGTTGTATGTGATTTTGGTTTGCTGCATTGATGATCCCACTGTTTGTGTGTCACACAACTCCTCCTAAACAGATGTAAATAGCATAAAATCTTTCATATTCCCTGTCCCTCCAACTATGAACTAGGATTTCCTTTCATGCTTAGTATCACAGAGAAAATAAATAGATTGTTTTACTTTTTACTGTGAAAGCTGGGTTTGAATGAAGACTCATTAAAAGATAAATACCTTTTCTAGTACTTCAGGAATATAGAATTCACTGCTCCTATCACCTTCACATTCACCTCCCAAGTTCCAGCTGATGAATAAACATACTGGAGATTATCACACAGGGTACATCCATGTGTAAAATGAAATTCCTATTAAAGTTCATTGCTTCAAATGAAACATGCTTTGTAGCTCTTCCTGTAGACATTCCTGCTGAGTTCTGTCATGATGTGCTGAAATCCTGTCTTTCTTCTCTCATCCTTTTGCCTAGCCCTAGAAGAAAGTGATTTTTCTGATGAGGCTTTGTAAAGTTTTTGACAGAAAATGCCAACAATTATTCAGGTCCTTGATTGGAAACCTACAGAAAATGGTCTTGGGCCATCAGTGACATTCTCATTTAAATATTTATTTCTTTTTAACTCAAAGTTCAGTTACTTTCAGTTAAAATTTGTAAGCTATTTTGAATGTGTTCACAGTATATTGTAATTTTCAGCCTCATGTATGGCTAAGACTGCATGAAGATGGTTTGCGCCATCTTCCACAGTCCTCCAAGGCTATCCCAGAAGGCTTTGCATTCTCAGATAAACCCACATGCCTTTCTCTGAAGTATCATTTGTCTTGGCTTCTGACCCCACAGGACTGCAAGGCTGAGTGTAGCCCACAACTGGTTAGAGTTGTGCTTTCCCCTTAGTGACATGCTCAGCCGTATTTTGAAGAAGCAGGTTGTGTTTCTCGTGCTTTCTTTTTACCTACTTGCAAATAACCAGCAACTCTGACATCAGTTTCTTACAATACAGGTATTCTGCTAATTTTCTAGTGCAAAAGAAATGACCTTTTTCTGAAGTAACTCTGCAGTTTAAGTACTATATTAATTTGTATATTACTGTAATCTCAGAATAATGAGGGATTTGAGTGATGTTACTCACATGACATGAAACATTTCTTAAATCCATTCCCACTAAATTGTGATCTTCTGTCAGAGATGTTAATTTCAGACACAATATGCTTAGTGAAAACAAATGTATACAATTGCTTGCTTAGCCGAGTACCTTCTAGAAAAGAATCTCAGGAAAGTAAGAGAATTAAGATCTGCAGAATTGGCTTTGTTTGTTTTTTCCAAACTTACAGAAACAAATCCCTGCTTACTTTGCATTGGTGTTAATTTTTCTTGTGCTACCAGTAGCGCTTCCAATTAGCCTGTATGTTGTGGCTTATGCAGTGAGCCCCTGCTTCCCTGAGTCATTTCAAAATCTTAACACAGGCTGGAAATGTCCTGTCCCAGGTACTTTGTTTTAATAGGTATAATGAATTTCATTGGAACTACTCCTGAAAATCATAATCTGTACAGCTGTTTCATGTGAGACGGCATTTATGCTGTCTTTAAATCAGATGGGCATGTAAACGATGCAGCTCTGCACCCCATTTCATCTGTTTTCACGTAATGGTCTAGAGGGTGTGCCTTGCAAGCTCCATATCTCTCCCAGCTACATATTCTGTTTACAAATCATCATTTTCTAGCTAACTATAATTATGTCTATTTTAGGTATATGTCTCTATTACTGATAACCCTCACTAAGCACAGTCAGGGAAAGACCATTCTGGAGTCCATGAGTCATTTGAGTGATTTGCAATGGCAAGTTAGGACTCTGCAGCAAGGAGTGGCATCAGAGGGGATGAAATGAGTCTCCCAGGGGTTGGAGAGGACTGGGCAGAATTTACTTTAACTCAGAAATTCAGTGGAAGTGAAAAACACAGTGAACAGGCAGAGTTGTTAATGCATTCTTTTTCTATTTGGTCTTGTCCAGTTGCTTTTCCAGGCTTAATATGTTGGCCTGTATTCCAGAATAAAGGAAAGTCACTTTTTATTCAAATGCAGCTCCTCCTAGTTTAAAAATCTCTTCATCTCTCTTGGAGGAGATAAAGGATATTTGACAAAAGAAGAATGTCTGCATAGAACCAGCCTTAATCTCAGGGCCATTTGTGGTCCTATAGCACTGGTCTTTTATAATAGCAATGTGATAGTTTTTATCTCCATGTACAAATGTCAAAGCCATCTCCTATTCAATTATTGAGCTCAATTTTTGTCCTACCATCAAAATACAGAAATCTCCTATACTTCAATTTTGTGTATCCTTGTGTAAAAGGATTTCCCTAGTGCTCTTACTGCAGCTGCCTAAATTGACTCAGTTGTGTTTTAAAAGTGGGGCTTTATCAATGTAGTCTGACAAGTTTCAGAGCTTGTTTCCTACATAAATAGATGTATTTCAGAAATAATACTTTTTAAAATATGGCTTACTCTCAAGCTATAACATTTATAATTGTGTTAAGTTTAGGAAAGTGGATTAGATAAATATTTGCCTATATCCCTCAGTACTTCGAAGGATCTTGGTTACTCATTTCTTGTCTATTTAAATGAAAAGTTCAGTGATCTCTTCCATCCTGTCCTCTATCTGGATGCACTGTTGTATTACATTTTTTCTACTTACATTACTTCTCAAGAATACAATTTTCATCCATGTTCATCTTTAGCTGCTGCACATTTCAATCTGGTTCTGCTGCATCATTTTTACCTCTGAAAAATGCTAAAAGTAAACCTGTATGGGAGGTATTGTTTTACATGAAATGCAGCAAAATCCTGCAGCTGCCAGTACTCCTCCAAAACCACTTCTCACTACTAAATTGCTTTGCCTGGATTAACTGTAATCTTTCAAAATAGCAACTTTTGCAATTTATTAGTTTCTGAATTTAAGTCCCTTCCAAGTATCTTATTTCGCAAAGGGAATGCTGTTATTCCAGCTAACATTCCTTAGTTGCCTTCCTCAATTTCTGAGAATTTTGACTTCCACGTTGATGTTTTTATTTTATTGATGGTAATGTATAGTGTTCAGGAATCACTCAAGAGTCGCAAAGTCTGGCACAGCACAGTTTCATTAATTGTCTGACTTCCAGCTGATTAACATTATCATATACAACCTCTGCAGAGCTTATTAGATATATTTAACTGCCTTGGATGATGCCTCTTAATGGAGTTTTCCCAGAAAAGTGGTATTTTTATAAAGGATGTCAGTGTGATTCGGTAAGTTCCTTTCCTATTGAAAAGAAGCCCATGATTTTTCACAGAATCACGGAACATTTGGGGTTGGAAGGGACCTCAAAAGATCATCTAGTCCAACCCCTGTGCCAGAGCAGATTCACCTAGATCAGGTCACACAGGAATGCATCCAGGTGGGTTTTAAATGTCTCCAGCGAAGGAGATTCCACTACTTCCCTGGGTAGCCTGTTCCAGTATTCTGTCACCCTCACCATGAAAAATCATTTTTACCTCTGAAAAATGCTAAAAGTAAACCTATATGGGAGGTTTTACATGAAATGCAGTAAACTCCTGTAGCTGCCAGTACAACTCCAAAACCACTTCTCACTAGTAAATTTTTATCAATAGTATATTTTTCTTACCATCTATTTTCTCTGAGCCTTTAGACCTGTTCTTTAATGACTTTAAGACATCTAAAATAGTTTTCCATCATTATTTCTGTAAATAGGTATGTTATGATAATACTTCAGCAAGCTCTGGTCAGTTTCAGCTACACTAATGCTGCCAGCACCTCTTTGCCAAATTCTGATTTACCTTAAAAATAAACTTTATATTTCTTATAAATTTACATTATTATTTTGCAAACAGAGTAATTGGTGACAGTTTATAGTATTGTTTTCAGCGACTGAGGTGAAACCTCTAACGATTTCTTTCTGGTGGCTGCTAACCAGACTGTCCTGTTTACCCTCAGGGTTAAGATGTGGACTGAGTCCTCTCAATAACTGAAGTGTTGAAGGCAAAGAAAGTTGAAGCTTACCTTCATAAAATATAATTTACTCTTTTCCTACTACCTGGCCTGGAACAAGAAATCAAGTTAAGTTCATTAGGGTTTTGCTTTTTAATCGATTTCATGACTTTATCCTCTATTTTATGAGCATTAGACTACTGCATGAGAGGAAGTCACTTCTCTCCTTTTCTCTAGTGACAAAAAGCATTTTTTTAGCCTCCATGTGAGGACGACGGCTGCAAAAGTGACTCCAACAGCGAAACCCAAGCCGGTGGGACAGGGTGAGAGTTGTACAGTCATTTAAGAAAGGAGTAAGGTCGGTTTATAGTTGTGCTGCCCTTTCCCAGTTGCTCAGTAGGGAATAATGGCAGCAGTCCATTAGCAGGTAGTTGAGAGATGGTGGCTGTGAAGATGGCCTTTTGCTTGAGGGCAAAGCATTGTTTCTTCCTCTGTTAGCATTTCTTTGCCTCTCTGTTAACCTGTCTGTCGCCTGTGCAAACCGACACGGGAAGGGCCTCGCCGACACCAGTTTTTCACCCATTGAAGCTTTTCATTACTTCACACAATTCCTGAGTCTGTCCCAGCTGGGCAAACCAGCTGCCGTTTGCTCCACCGCAACCAAATCACAGCACCCCCTGTGCTGAGCAAGCCGAGTTCGTGGGAAGGAGAGCGAAGCAAGTTCGGTGCTAACCTGCGGGAGCTCAGCCCCCAAGGCTGGGGTAGCTCCCTCCCGGGCAGCCATTTCCAGCGCCGCCACCAACAGGCGAGATGCAGACGCAGGGCGATGGGGGGAGAGGTATTCGGCACCGAGCCGCTTCCTCTAGCTGGAAAAAGAGCAGGATGGAGGCAAAAGCAACGTTTTTGGCCTGTCTGTGAAAGAGAAAGATTTGCAAAACTTTTGAAGGCAGACAGGTAAGAGCATGGACGATCAGAAGTTTGCTCCTATCCAGGAGCACACGGAAGCTGAGGCAGTGAGCACAACGAGCGTGTGTGTTTTGCTCAACGGTTTGCTAAATCTAGCTTCAGATGGAAGCGACGTTGTGGAGTATGCACTGGAAAGGGAGGCTTGAGCTTCCCTTTCCTACGTTTATCCTCTTGGAGCTGGTATATTTCAGTTGTTGCCTGTGCAGGCTCTTCTACCCTTTGCTAAGGTGAGGAAGGAGAGCAGCTGGCGAACAGGTGGTGGAGAGTGGGATGGAGAGTCTGGAACATTCTCAGTCTGGCTTCAGTTTGGTTCCTTCTTTTTTTTTTTTTTTTTTTGCGTGACCTTTTAAAAAATGCTGGTTGCTTATGTGTTCTGAAGTTCCAGAAAGTGCAAGTCCTGTTAATCGTTGGAAGAAATTGTATGAAATAGAATGAAAGAGCTCACTTATTTGAGCAAGAATTAGTTAGCTGGATGGTGCTGGTTGCATTTAGCAAACTGCTGAGTCGTGTGCAGCAGTGTTTGAAATATGCACCCACTTGGAAACACATCTTTTAAATTTTTTATTATTTTATTGTATTAAGATAGCGCTAAACGATGTGGTAGCAAACAGCCTTTTAAAGCCTCGGTTCTGTGCCAGTGACACTATCACCTGATGAAGCCATGGTGGGATGGCTGCCCTTGGTGACAGCTCAGGGTGCAAAGACAGCACAGAGCCTCTCAGTAGAGGCACAGGGCACGTAAGTACACACACCCTGAGCAAGAGTTGCAGAGAAACTGCAAGTAGCAGGTGGGGTTTTTTTTCAAATTGGGAAAAAAAAAAAAAAAGAAAAAAGTGCTTTTCTGTGACCACGAAACAGGTTCCAGCTGGGGCTTTTTGCCCTAGCTGACAAAAGTTAACCCTGTAAATCAGGAGGTGGCTTGTGAAGTTCCTTCAAGATCTTTCTGCACAGGTCTCTTATTTCATGGAGTTGTAGGAGTGTGTGCTGGGTTTACTGTCCTCTGAGAGCTGTGATGGTACAGTTGTCTCCAGTGGAGGCTGTGCTCCTCCAGGTAAGTAGGTGATGCCTCTTAATGTTAATACAGCTGGTAATGTGCTAAACCAGTAATGCTTAATCAATAGTTTACGGTGTTATGACAGGAAAAAAATAGTTGGATTGTGCGGCTTGTTTGAAACAGCCTTATTTTGTGGATCTCTTTATTTTTCTGCCTGGAAGTTCCAAAAAGAAACAGAAGGAAGTCTTAGACTTACTCAAAATCTTGCAATGCTTCTTTCCTATGAAGAAATTAAAATGGGTGGTATATTTTTCACTTAAATTTGTGGATTTAAAGCAAACTTGCATATCCGCTATTTGCTTAGCAGAACCATGGCTGAAAAATAAACCAACACGTGCTGTTCATATTATCATGAAAAATACTATGAGTTCCAATTTTTTTTTAATTTGAAAAAAAAAGCCTGCTAGTTGCAATTTATCTGCAGTTATTTTGCTTGGTGCGTCTGTACATAATGTGCCTATTGTTGCTATCCAGCCTGCAGTGCCCTTATGTTACCCTGCCCCTCACCAGAGTGCTTCTCATCTCACTGCCTTTGAAGATGAAGAATGGGCAAATGTCACAGTTGGGGGACTGTACTGTTTGTGATGTGTTTCCTCAGTATTGATAATCATGGTTCTAACAAACAGTAACCAGTTGTACTCGTGATTTTCTGTGTGTATTCATTCAGTTTAGATTTAATGATGTTCTTGGCTGTTCCTCCCGCATTTCCTTTGGAAAAGCAACTATATATTTGGGTTTTTTGATGACCTACTGCTTCAACAAAGAAAATTTTATTAGGACTTTGAATATTGATGTTTAATTATACTAGCATGCCAGCCTTCTTGCAAGGTCTAGTTGGTTATAGGTTATATTATATTATTATTACTATTATATAGCTTATATATATTATATAGTATTATTATGTAGTATTATTATATTATGTAGTAGTAGGTTAGGTTATTTTATTTTACCTAAATTTAGTT
>JAAGNO010023980.1:145909-158161 GCA_033439905.1 Ceryle rudis
AAAATATAATAATCTGAAAAGCACTTATACTTTTAAATAAATAAATAAATACAGAGCTGACTTGTAAAATTCCCTGTATGTGAGTCAGAAAATACAGCTGCGAAAAACAGAAACACTTGACCAATTATTTCTTTAATCTGTGAATTAAACTTGCTGGTTAAATCCAAGATAAGTCAGCAAAGCATTCTAGCCGTATTCTTAGCTGAGTTCTGTGAGAAAAAAAATCTTCAAAAGTTAGTGAGAATTTCACAACTTCAGTGAGTGATAAGTTTTTATGTGATCCTGCAAAGTAAACTTAAAACTTGCACAGATAAACTGAGCAGACCCATGGATCTGTTTGATCCAGGAGAAGTTGCCTTATATGAAATGTGTTATCTAGACACACATGATTACAAAAGCATGTTTTTCTATCAGTCAGAGGAGGAAGTGAAATAATTGCTTAGCTTGGTTGACTGATCTTGGTTATGATTAGACTGGAGTGTGTGTTGAAGGGTATTGGAGAAGTAAGTGAGGCTTGGTGCATATGTGTCTGTGTTGTTAGTTTGCAGCAAGTTGTATTTCTAGAAAGTTGGGAGGGTGCTTTGGGGTATAAAGCTGCTCATCTGCAAATGTAATTTGCTTCCTTTGTTTTTTACGGTATTTTAATGAACCCAAACTTTTAAAATTATGGTAGAGCTGTTTACTTACGTGACCTCTGTGTTTGTGTAGACAACACACTCATTGGCTTTGCTAGATTATCTGCAGAAGAAAAGCTGTTTGCAGAGCAAGTGTGGACAAATGTTCTATTCAATGAAGTTGAGTAGAACTGGGTGAATGTTGTATTTCTGATTTACAGAACATGGAATAAGTGTTGTTGTACTGAACAAAATGAAGAATGATATGGGATACAATAAGCACTTAAATTTCTTATTTTTAGCTGCCTACTTAAAAAGCTACTAAATGAGGTATTTCATCTGAAAATATTTGTTTGGGAAATGTGCCTTCATAAAAATGCTTTTAGCAAAACAGGCAAATTGTTTGCCAGAATACTTCCTTGTGTATAAGTGAAGTTGTCTCTTGGGGCAAGAATTTGCTGGAATAATTCCTAGCCTATAAGGGAAGTTGTCTTTTGGGATAGAAAACATTTGTCCTGCTCTGAAATTGGTACTTTGCAAGACTTTTGAACATGGTGTGCGTACCGCTTTTGTATTAGTCGCTTTAACAGCACTAGTATGGTGAAAGAAGAAAAAAATAAACCTTTGGAGTTTTGCAGTTGCTATGGCTAGTTGTGTCTGGACATAAGTACAAAACCTCACTTCTGAATGATCACGTATTTCTTTATAGGAATGTTGGGGCAAGATCTGGCTTATAGAAATTGGCAGTGCTAAAGCTAATTCATGTTATTGGTGATATGTGACCAGTAGTCACAATCATTAGATGAAGTTTCTCAGGAAGAAAATTTTATTTGATAGCTTTCAGTAAAACAAAATCCTGTTTAGAATCATACTGTCTGGGATTTAGAAAAATGGTTTTAGAATATGCAGTTGTTGTAGGCAGCTAAAAAACAATGTTACGTTAAGACTCCAACTCAAGAGTTGATTGAATTTAAAATTTTTTCGAAGCATTATACTGTACCCGGATTGCAGATTTTTCCTACAGTACACATTTCCATTAACGTAGTTTGGCTGTGTTGAGCTGAAGAAGTCTCCTTGCTTGCCACTGAACTGGGAGGCTAGAGAGACACTGATGTTTTCTTGTATTTTTGGGGTGTTACATCTTTGCTAGCCACCGGTAAAATAATTAAGTAGTTAACTAGCTTGAACCTAGCTAACTTAAATTATGAAGCTTATTGAAAGGGTTATTTTCTTGACCTTGCTGGCATCAGCAGGTGCCAGGATAGTCCGAATTCGTAGCAGTGTGCAAGTAAGCATTTGGACACATATTTATAAAATGTTCTTGGGTTTAGTTACACATTCTTCCATATATTAATTTCTAAACACTGCACAGCAGCTATCAGAATTCTTTTAAATCAGAAAACATCTGAATTAAATTTGAAAAAAACACCACCAACCCCAGTGTGCAGAATATTTTTAAACTGCAGAAGCTTTGCACTGTCACGACAAATTACATTTATTAATTGTGAGCAGTTCACTTTTTGCATTTTGCAGTGTTTGGAGATGACCTGATTAACTCTTGCACTTTGTGCTTATCTGAAGGAACCTCAGTGTCCTTGAATCTATCAACAAATCTGCATCTTTACTACTGCTATAGATGTTGCTATTAGAAAATTTTTCAGATGACCTGTGATGGTGACAATCCAATTGATAGAACTTTGGGTAACTGATTCAACTGAGCCAAAGCTGTGGTACAAAAAGTGTGCAATAAACTACTCGTGTTTCACCTTGATGCTATTGGAATGAAACTGCAGTTAACAGGGGAAGGAAAGTGAAGCAAGTGAGATTGTTTGACCTTTTATTTTTAATTATTTTTCTTTTTTAATATCCCTCCTTCCACCATACTTTTTCCTTATTGTCAGGGTGAGGCAAAGAAAGAATGTGAAAGCAAAGGTAGTATAACAGCCAGGAGCACATCTCAAAGCCAACAACCCTTAAAAACAAAAAGTTGCTGAACAATAATCCTTGCTGTTCTTGGCTATGAAGAGTAAAAATAAAATGTTGCTTGATTTACTAGATAGAACTGTGGTGATTCTGTACACTTTGTATGCTACATATAAGGAATTAAGTTTGGAAGGTTGTTCACAATGGCATGTCTGGATTGCCAAGGCTAAGGGAAATTCTGTCAAAACGAACTTCTCAGACGAGGTTTTTAATTCAGGTAATGCTGATATGCTTAAAAGTAAAAACTACTGGTGAAATAATAGAATTCATCTCCACCTTCTTTTGTTGCAACTTAATAATAGCATGTGTAACAACATCTCTTTTCCGTGGTACAGTGTCTTCATGTTCTCTGCAGGTTGTCTGACTGTAGTTTGGGAATACCGGATCTACCAATTTACTGTGTTTCTTCACAGTTTGGAGCATGTGGTAACTATATTGTATGATGTGTTCTACAGCAGTGCCAAATTTAAGCTTTTCAACTAAAGAATGAGTGCTTCAATATGTGCATGTAATGGCAGTGAAAAGGTTAATACTAGCCAATGATTTTTCCTACTTAATGAATTATCAAAAATGCTGAATAATTATTGAAACTGGTCCTGTAAATAATGGATTTGAGCATTTTGAACAATTTTGAGCATTTGTTTGAACAAATGGATGTAAGCTGGAGTACAGGAGGTTCCACCTCAACATGAGGAGGAACTTCTTTACTGTAAGGGTCAGAGAGCACTGGAATGGGCTCCCCAGAGAGGTTGTGGAGTCTCCTTCTCTGGAGATTTTCAAAACCCGCCTGGATGCGTTCCTGTGTGACCTGTGCTAGATTGTATCATCCTGCTCTGGCAGGGGCGTTGGACTCAAACATCTCCAAGGTCCCTTCCAACCCCTGACATCCTGTGGTCCTGTGAACAAACCAGTGTAGTAAAAAAATGTCTGTACAGTCTTAATAGAAGGAGTTCTTAATTGCAGTCTTAATTGTGAGGAAAAACACAACAGGAAGATGGAGGGGGTTTCAAAAGTGTGAACATCCGTAACAGAAGCTTGTATAAATTGTGGTAGAATGGTTGTCTTGCAACTAACTCCCCCATTGTCGTATGCTTCTGAAGGAAAAACATGAGATGCTTCCATCCTTGTCTGCTGAGCAGCTATGCCCAAACTGAAGTCAGAGCATTCAAGGCCTTTTCCTGAGGAATGTAAATAACAATGTAATTTTGGGTTTATGTATTATCTTCAGTTTAAAATTATATGCTTTCCTTTTTAACAAAGCAAAAGCCAACCCTATGCCATGCAAATTGTGAGCCCACAGACAGGTTTGATTTTATCTTACTCTAAATTTTTACTACTTTCTCAAATCTCAAGTTCTGTGCTTTAAGCACAGAATCAAATTTACATTTATCAGCAATATTATGGTATGAGCAGGTCTCTAAACTCGTAGTGGCAAATTCATGTGGGCTTGCATATTTATTTTTTTTCCGGTGGATTTATTTTCTTAAACTAGAACTTTTCAATTGTCAGTATGATCCTAAGTATATCCAGTAATGAAAATAAGAAAACTGAATACATATAAATTATGGAACCTACTCTGCATGTTACAAACTGTATTTTACTTAGTTAAGCTTAATGAATGTTCCTTAAAACTATTACATTCTTGGCTCTCCACGTGTCTCATTTGTCTTAAGCATGCTAAATCAATTATGCATGTCTTAATCTTTGACATAATCTATGAAGATACAGTTTCCCCAGATATAGCATATTTATCTTCATTTTTTACAGATTATACCTAGATTTTCTATTACTATGAGTTCTCAAAAGTTACATGTTTAACTGGTTTTCCGCCTCTCTATATTTTCCACTGACTTCAGCTTAAATGGAATGTAAGTCTGTCTTTTTTTTTTTTTTTTTTTTTTAATTACAAACTGAGGGCCGTAAGTATAAAGATTTAAATTTCCATGCAGTATGCCTGTTCATCTGTTTACCACTCCCTAACCTTTTTATCTGTAAGGATGCCAGTATGAAAGTTTCAGCAAACTGAAGCCAATGCATTAGACCTGTTTTCCCTCTGTTAAAAATGTGAGAATTATTTTGTAGGCCCTTATCTTGCAATTACTGAAAGTTTATTTTAAATATGACACACCATAGCCCTTACCTGGGTATTCCCAACAACTGCTAGACCTCTGTCAGTCATGGGTCTCTGACCTCGTGAGGTGCCACATGGCTTAGCTTTTGTCCAAAACTGAATTTTAGTATGGATGATGATGGGGGTAGTATAGGTTACTTCATCCACTGGGGCGGGGGGGAGAACATTTTTAACTGGTGCTTGAATTTGGTCTGATTTGGGCCAAATATGCCTCAGTTCATAGCTTAAATAGACTAGCTGAAAATCTGTGTCCTGTCCCCAGAGCTCTCTTATACCTGAAAGAATACATAATTCCTGTTTAGCTTTTATTGGAAATGGGCATATTTTGAGAAGGGATACTGAGTTTATTGTGTCAAACAAAAAAGCCAACCAAACAAAAACCAAAACAACAAAACCTCTATAAATCTCTTAATAGCTTAATAATTCTAAAGTTGCTATGAATATTTTGCTCAATTTTACCCTGTCCTGATATGAACAATCCTAAATATTTCTGTATATGAAGTAACGTGTTTTGGATTTCTGGCACTACGTATGGTAAGGCTTGGTAACAGCAGCCTGATGATGTTGATGGAAAAAGAATGCAGGCTGATACCTTTATTGTGATGCTATTGGAAATGTGTGTTTGTCAGTTGGGCTGCTTTGGCATTACTATATTAACCTTCCTATTTGTATGTAAAACCATTAGGCCAAAAAGCTCATCAACATATTTGACTAACAATGAGGGAACCCTCCTTAAACTGAACCTGAAATTACTTTAATAGAACCCTAATGGTGCTTGAAAAGTTTTGATTAACTCTTTTTGGGGCAAGTTTAGAAGTGCATTTCAGTATTTTTGACTAAAACAGAAAAAGAGAAGCTGGAAAGTAGCACTTAAAAATCTTCTAACAACTGTTTTCCTTCCTTGACTTATTTTCAACAGAGTAGCTCTTAGAAGACTGACTTCTTTTTGCTCTGACTATTTAAGACTTTGAGGCATAGCACAAGAGCACATCAACTATTGCTTCTTGATGTAATTATGTTTTGTGCAGAATTTGTAGTAAAATACTGAACTTAATGAGGAACTGCAGGAATAAAATTGAAAGTGTCTCAGATTACAAATCTAACGTTTCTTAGTTGTTGCTGAAATGATCTTGTGTAAATTATTTGGGACACATCCTTATAGATGTTAATTATCTGTTGAGTATCTTCAGTTCTGTGGCTGCAGTCATAGCTGAAGGTGTTGAAGATGGCTTAGACCAAATTGGTTCATCTGAGAAGCAATGACAGTCACCTTACCTGAAGCTCTATTAGGGTTGTTTTCTGCTGCACTTCTAATTAGTGTAGTTGTATCCCTTTCTGTGCAACTCCCCTTGGAATCCATATTTGACTTTAGGACTAGCAGTTGTAAATTATAAACTGTTCCTGTAGCCCACAATTTGTGTTTTATTTTGTGCATTTGTTTGGTTTTGTTTGTTCTGTTTTCATTCTCTGGCCATAATGTAAATACGGAGTGCATGTCTAAGACATTGGCAGGGTAAAACTAGTCCCACTGAAGGGAACAGCAAAGTTCCCCACTACATCGCTGTTCTCTGGGTTTTGTGTGAGTTCTGAAATAACCTTGTGTTAGTGCTGCTGTGTATGAGAAAGTATTCCTTAAAATGGTACCAGAAAGGCAGTGGAAACAAGGTAGACATGCCAGGTATATTTTTTTTCCCTGTAATTCCAAGCAATCGAGACACTGTTAACAACTCCTTGGGGGTTGTCTTACTGTAGTAATTAACAGGAAATGGAGCCTGGCTGAGTGACTCAACCTGTGAGCTGAAATGCCAAGGATCTCAAAGCTTTTTTTTTTTTTTCCTAAAAAAAATTGTCTTCAAAGTCTGTCTTATTTTATGAAATCTTACTAAAAGCATTATGAATAGTTCTGAATGGCAGTTATTTTTATTTGGCAATTATATTTATTTGGTACTCAAGACTGATGGGGCAGAGGTTGCCTGAGTCATCTTGCTTACTGGTTTTAAATACAGCCACAGCTTTTGGAGTCCCTCCAGGCTTACAGGAATTATTGAAAATCAATTCTGTATCTTCAGATGACTCTCTTAATTTGTACTCTAAAGATTCTGTTTTAATGAAGAGCTTTCCAAGTAATGGTAAGAGAGGGAAAGGATTACATGAGTCTTGCGGTATGATTAGTCTAGTCTCTTTCAGTTTTGTTCTAACCATAAACTAGGAGTACTTGTGGTGCTTAGGTCCTCCTAGTAAGACTGTTGACACTTACTAATCTGCTATTACTAGTATTCTTCTTACTGCTCTTTGACAGACTTTTATACCGATACAGGCTGCTGTCAGGGTCTGTTTGGATCTCCCAAAATTGATAGGGCAATGTATTCTGTAAACTTTATTTCATTTGCTTACTCGATTTAAAAAAAACCCACCCAAACTCACATAAATCAAAGGAGGACTCTTAGAAAATATTTTCCAGTTCATATAAATCAATGAGAAGATACTGTACTTGGTCGTAATACTAGGGTTTCTTGAAGGTAGTTACTCTGAAAAAAAATTTCCCTTCTAGAACAAAAAAATGATGAGAGCAAAACAATATTACATTTTTGAATTTTAATTAGCGACATCACTTTGCAATCTCACAACTGCATTTGTTTTTAATAAAATTGCATTAATCTCACAATACATTATATAGCAAATAGTGGCAAAATGGAAATAGAATAACGAAATTGGAGGCATTGTGATTGACAGTATATATATTAATTATCTTTTTGTCCCCCAGCTCTTGGTTTAATTATTTGAGAGCTCTTGCAAGAAGTCCTGTATGGCAAGAGTGAATGAACTATTAAAAATACCCACCCCAAAAACCAAAGCCAAAAACAACAGAAAACTAAACAATGAAACAAATTTGACCTTATATTGCTCTGAGGAATGATTGACATTTAAATTAGCTGGTAGTCTATATATGTTGTTTGTATGGGACTAAAACCAAACAAAATTGTTTGATCTGTGCAGTAACTTCTTTTAACGTTAAGAAGATACTTTTAAGACGGTTCTACTACAAATGTAATTCGCTCACAATATTAACTTCTCTTACAAAAATAAAATAAAAATAATAAAAATATATCCACAGTGCTTCATTTGCTTTTTCCTGAGAGTTAAGTGAGTTTTGTGTATCTCAGCGATTTCCACCCCCACCCCCAGGTGCACCTTTTTTAATGAAGCATCACATTTTAATAATTCAAATTCTTGACATTCCTTGAGATTCAATTTCTGATTTCTAATACTTGAATTGAAATTGTATGACTTGTCAGAGCAGTCCAAGAATTGTAGAACCCTCAGCTGAATTACAGTGGGATCTTTCAAAGAGGAATAGTTGCTTTGGTATTCCTGCATGCTGTAATGACGTATAATGGCCAAGCTGCCCTGGAGGTTTCTATAGGGAAACTGAAACAGTGTGTCATTGTATTTTTATTTTATTTTTTTTTTGTCTTGTCTTAAGGACACTAGAAATTATTCTCTGAATGCAAAGGAACTGATGGAATTGACCTTACCTACAAAACCATCTGAATTGATCTCAGAATATATTTCAGGTAGCGCATGACCTATAAAATAAAACTTACTGATTTTAATCATGCAGGATTTCTTTAGGCAAGGAGTAGAGGAATAGTAGTCTCTTCTCCCATGCTTGTCTTTACCAAGAACTCTTTTAACATATTTTCCAAAATTTCACTAAAATTGAAGCTTTTAATAGTAGAACTTAAGGCAATAGATATTGATTTTTTTTTTAATATATTTTTTAAGAAAAGCAGGGGATTTCAATCCACAGTTGATGGTTAGTTTATTCTTAAAATACAGATGACTCATTGTAAAGGAACACGTGAACAGACTGAATGTGTATGAGTAGGATACAGTGGAATGATTAAAAGAAAGCAACCTTTTTAACTGAACACTGTAAAGCAAGAAATATTTGAGATCGAACTTTTTTGGTTTACAATGTACTTGCTTCATGTCCATTATATATAATTAGAAACAATTAGTTGATTTGTTTTAAAGCAAAGTGGATAGGACTTGAAAACAGCATTTTTCCCTTCTTCTCTTGTCTCCATAGTTTTTACACAACTGAGACTGTAATGAGATATAAAATTAATTTTATGTGATATAATTAATGTGCTTAATAATTTAATGTATGTGATATAATTAACTTCTGATAATTTTGAATGTTCTGATTCTGCAGTTTGCAAATAAGTAAATTAAATGTCCTAATCACTAAATAACTTAAAGACTTTAACTCAAATTTAGCTTTCTTTATGTTTGGATTATAGCCTGTCATTTCTTTCAGAGTATCAGCAAAGGAACATTTTTTAGGATAGTAATTTTTTCTTTAGGACAGTCATCTTCCTAAAAGTGCATTCTTCAGTGAAGTACTGGAGGGGGTGAAAAAAGCATGTATTAGAATAAATTATTGAGAAATGGAGCTTTTGTGTGGGTTGCCAATCATACAGTTGTCATTACTTCTTTCTTAAGGACCCAGTAGATGAATAGGAGTTTAATCAACACACTTTTTTATTTGAAAAAAAAAAGAAAAAACCTCAACCCCCCAAAGGTAGCCTTTCAGGCAAGGTGTGAGGTGTCAGGACTCAGACTAGGCTTGATGCTTATCTTTTACTGTCACCTTTCCTCTTTCCCCCTGTGTGTTGGCACTTGCTGCAGAAGCAGAAAACCATTTACCTTTTTATCTTCTGGCTTATTGCAATGAGCTTAATAAGGTCAGAAAATACCACGGAACAGCAGAGAAAACAGCAAGACTGGGAATGAAATTGAGATGAGAGGGATGGCTTTTTTTTATTGATGACAGGTTGCATCACTGCCTCTTTCATAGAATTGCTCTGTTACTCCCTGGTACTGTCTTATTTAGATGACATTTCCACCTTGATTATGACTGTACATCCAATATGATGCTGATTCTGCATCACTTTACTCTGCACAACCTGCACCAAATGTATCTAGTGACTGCTGACCTAGAAGAGCTTGTAGGACCTAGGAGTTTATGTCAGTGATAATGAGAACATTATGCTGGGTATTTTTAAGCAGAGTGCTTTCTCAGTTGTGGCTTTGATAGAATAACCAGCAGTGTTTCTGTTTCATCTGGTTGTTTACTTCCATTAATCCTGTCTCACTGATAATTCAACAAAAAACTCCCCAAACATTACACTGAAGGAACAACTGAGAAAAAAAATAAAGGCATGTGAAGTGTGGTTTGTTGTTTGCTTAAGGGTTATTTTTTTCCTTACCTCTTACTCTCCATGCTCCCCAGCATCTCTCTGCTTGCACCCCAACTCTTCCAATAGCAGCAGTGGCTACAGCACACAATTTTATGGTTGTCTTGTTCTCTCTGCACTGAAACACTGCCTTTGCCTAAACTCTAAGCTAACCTTAGGTAAGTATGCAAATGGTACTTTGAAACTCAGGAATTTGGGAGTTCAGAGAAAATGTAATTTTCTGGGGGTACTGTATTGCGTAATCAGCTGTGATCACCAGTTGATGCTTTATTAGCAAGACAGCGGAAAATGTATTTTAATGGCTTTTGCTGCACTGATTGTGCTGACTCAGTGATTCAATCTGCAAAGTTAATTGGAGGCAGACATTAAATTGGGTGGAATTTGAAGGATTTCAGTGTTCTAAGCCTCATCCCCTCAGGCTTCACACAGAATGAAACACATAATCAGCTTTCAGTAAGCACCAGTTTTCATTAATCATAAACTGTAGGCAAAGTTGGAGCTTGCAGATTTAGGTCTTTTATTGTTGCTTCACGTTAATGACTATTATCTCTTCTTCCTATTGTGTACTACTCTCTCAGCAACTGTGTTAGCACAGATGGCTAAAATCCCTTGCAGAAAAGTAATCAGCATTTGTGAACATGATACATTCCAAATAAATGACAGAGGAGGAAAAATGCATTGCTTTAGAAATTAGGAAGCGGATTAAACTATAATAGTGCATGTAAACACATCCAGGAAAGCAGTCTGCAGCTTTGTTTTCAACACAATTCTAACTTCAATATATGTAACCTTCCACTGAATTTATTGATGGGACAGGACGCAAGCTAAGTTGGAGAGCAACTGGTTTAATACCAGTAATTTGGAATGTTCAATACCAGTAATTTGGAATGTTCTTTTTCTCAAAGCCTAACAAAATGTGATATAATTGACAGAGACAAGGTAGTACAGTGAAGAAAAAGAAAGGACACATTATCCTATAGATCCCAATTATCACATTTTAACGGAAACGTGACTAAAAGTTACAGCTGTTCACAAGCACTTCTCTTTGATCAATGTGTGTAATGTATTAACTGGAGTTACCAGCAGCCTTAGATTTAAACTCACTATGTACTTTTGACTTCTTAAACGTGGAAACAATAGGTGAAGAATTGTTCATAAACCCATAGTGGAGATTATGGGAGTACAGCACTTGAGTTTATATGGCACATCAGCTGCCACTCTTCTCAGGAAGAACTTGTGGCCAATTTCTTCAAATTATAAGAAGAAAATTATATTTTTTGCTGTGTACCTCCCATGGTGGTTTATTTCCCTCTCCCTCCTGCTTGCTTCAACACTTGCTTATTGCCTGAGTGTTGGTTGGTGTTAGGTATGGAAATTGTCTTCATGGTTTTTGGCCTGAAGAAAGCAAGCAGCAAGTAAGCAAGGAGAAACACAGCAAGAGAGTGGCAGGCAGGAAAGCCAGACACTTCCTCCGGACTGAATGAAACCCCGGGAGTTCAGATTTGTGTTCCTTTAATAAATAGTACAGAAAGCTGTTAGAAGCATCGCCTTACCTTCCTTCTAGCATTTTTTACAACTTGTCTGTCATGATAACAGATGGAGGGTGGTGGACGGCTATGTTATGGTTTTTAAGTGTATGTATGACACTCTTTCCACTAAGTCCTTTGCCTGCTGCTCCACAGAGGATGAATGATTGGTGACGACTCAGCATCCCATGGTGCTTCCTGATGTGAGCCTTAGAGCTTGGGGAATATGATGAGTTTAATGGATGGTGAGGAGAGAGGATGGTTTCATCTGAAGAGCTGAACTTTATCATGGACAAATGCTTCAACTCTTCCTTGCTTATGTGTGTATCAATGGGAAAGTCTCTTGCACTCTCTTTTCCCCTCTTTCATTCTTCCTCCAGTTAATAGTAACCACAACAATAGCTGCACTTTTGTGGTAAAGAAATGGAGACTTAAAGTTGACTTTCAGAACTACAAAGTTCTGCCATATTTACCTCAGGCTATTGAACTGCTCTTCTGAATTGACTAAAAGAGATGTGAAGTGCTCTCAAACTTAGGCTTTTTTTTTTTATGTTTTTATAGGTGAAAGCTGTATAGAAGGCATTCTTTACTCCAGGAACACTGTTTTTATTATTGCATCCAGTATTTTATGGGTGGGGGGTTTTTGTTTGTTTGTGTTTCTCTGCCCTTAACTAGTGGGGAATTATACTTGAAATACTGTTTTGTACCATGTAGACTATTTTATGTTTAATAAC
>JAAGNO010023980.1:158261-206036 GCA_033439905.1 Ceryle rudis
GTACCCACCCTAACGGTTACCATTATCTGAAAGTCACAGTTTACTGAAGTAGTCTTAAGACACCTTCTGATAACAATTACCATTATCTGAAAGTCACAGTTTACTGAAATAGTCTTAAGACACCTTCTAATAACAGAATTATACTTGAAATACTGTTTTGTACCATGTAGACTATTTTATGTTTAATAACAATTGTCTAGGGGAGATAATTTGACTGATCTTATTCTTGCAGATTTCTATAAATTGAAGTTCAGGAGTGCTTCATCAGCGACAAGAAAATTATATTTTTTAATGACCTTGAAAAGGAAACATTTCTAAAGCATGATTCCTATTCGGTATTCATCAACATATCTTCCTGATCCTTCTCCCCCTGGCACCCACAAAAATGACTCTCTAGTAGCTGTGTTTGTTGTCTGTTTTAAAGCTACTTCTGAGATTTTTCAAGAACTGTCTTTCCAATCTCTTTGGAGTCTTCATACCTCTGAGCTGCTTAAGTGCCGTATGTCCCAATGGAAGAGGTGCCTCTTGGGATTTTGGTTAACATACGGGGTTTTATAGGAAACATTTTTTCTAGCAGAGACTGCTTCATTGACAATTTTCTTATTATTTGAGCACTCCAATTCTTCTACTAGTTTAGTATTGTTTTCCAAGATGCTAAAGAAGAAAATAATTCTTAATAAAATGTTCCTAAATTATGTCTTGTAAAATACTGGTTTTAAATAGTCATCCTGTATAACAGAAATTAAATGGGTATTTTTCTTTTCACTCTAATAGATGGTAAGCTAGAGCCCTGCTCTCTTACTATTAAATAATGGCATTAAATTTTATTTTTAATTCAAAGCTGGCACTCCCTTGGCAGCTCACTACCAGAAGTTGTATTTTCAAAATATGTGCAATCCAGCTTAATCCTTTTCTTCTGAGTAGAGAGAGGTCCTAGGATGTGGGACTATTGCAGCGGTGTCATACATACATACATAAGAAAAGCAGCCGCGTTTTTATTGTTGTTTGTTTTGGTTTTTGTAAAGACCTTCCAAGGCAAACTTTTTCTTACTTCATTCCCACAGAGCATACTTTCTCTCTGGGGTCACTTTGCTTGAGCAGCTTCTACTGTGTGCAGAGAAGTTCTACAAACAGGGTATGTTTGCTTGTCTAAAGCAATTATTTATTGGTTAAACATGCCATAGATAGCTAGAAGTAACTTGCTGCTGTGCTCACCAGCCGAGTGAGACTGTTGGTTAGCTTTTGCCAGACTTGTCATCTCTCAGGTGGAAAAGTCAGCCTTGGTGTTTCTCAAAACAGGCTGAATCTTGTGGTTGAGATCCCAATTTGATGTGTTTGGGGTTTTTTTTTGTGTTTGTTTTGTTGTTGTTGTTGTTTGTTTGTTTGTTTTAATTGGTTGGTTTGGTTATTTTTTTCTCCCATATGATTTTATACCTTCTCATGCTAATGTATTTCCTCTCAAATTCAGGAGGTACTATCACTGTCTCAGCAGCCTCACCTCTGTCTTGATTTTTACCTTGTTAACTTGCTTAGTTCTCTCTAGTTTTTCAGAGATCTTTCTCACAACTTGGCAGTCTTCTCAGGTATCTAAGACAAGGTTACACTGCAGAGCTGTATCAGAACTAACCCTTGGCTTGCAGACACCTTTGCTCCTGTGAGGAGGTTTACCAAAAAAAATTGTGATTGATAGGTTTATATGTACTGCTTGTTTTTAAATACAGAAGAACCTAATTGCTGCTGCTTCCCTTACTGATGTAGGATTTCTCTATAGACGAGTACATCTTTGAGTTTCCTCTTCAAAACCTATAGCACTGGGCAAATTCTGCAGCCCAGGACACTTGAGCTGTGATAACACATCTGTTTAGGTTAATAAATTTAAGTCAGAGATTTTTTTGAAGCTTTTGTGTGTTGCTTATCATGGAAGAGTTTAAGAATGGGAATGGCTTATTAACTAGAAATCATTTCAGTTTTGTACTTTGATCAATCATTATTTTCAGTTGTTTGCTCCATGTCATACGGAATTGTTTTATACCAGTCAATAATATGTTGCTGCATGTGACATTAGTGGTCCACTGTATGACATATGATTTTTGTCTTGTGATAATCTTTATTGTCTATTACAGTCTCTCTGAATTCAATTACCAAGATATCTGTTTAATTAGTTCATGCTAATTGCATGTAGCACGTAACACAGACACAGCAAGCTGAATTGCTCAGAGCTGGTTTTGTATTCCAGTATCAAGATGGATTACAATTGATTTGAAGAGAAAAAAGATTACTGATTATTTATTTATTAAATTTGATAGAACATCTGTCCAGACCTGGAAAACTGCTTCTTTTTAAATACAGGAGAATCTTTTTATGTAAATCTTATCAGCCCCCTTTAGTTGCTCCTTAAATTTAAAGCCCTTCACAGATACCTGCTCTTGTTTAGTGCTAGCATGGAAATCTTGTATAAGCAGAGAGCAGATTCTGTTACAACATAGTAAAGCAATGCATATTCAATGACAATAAATATAGAGTCTGAAACAGAGAGACCATATGTATAATAAATAAAAGTCTATACAGCAAAATTTAAAAGCAGGAGTGAAGGAATCAACCTTGACTTGTACTTGGGCCTGCTGGGTTGGTCACAGTTGCTGTAGCAGTGAAATTCTCCAGATGCTTTTAATGAGGACTATTAATTCTCTGTTCTCTAATGACATTAATTGTCCAGTACAGAACACAAATAACTTGCCCTCTGAGAGAAGCTTCACGGTCTGTTACAATCTGTGTGAAATATTTTCTGTCACTGACACACCTGTTTTTATATTTTACCTTGTTTCTTACTGAGAATGGTGTATAGCACCATGCAAACAGAGCAGACCATGTTGGTATCTTCACTTCTAGATGCTACAGATATCAAGAAGTTAAGCAGAATTCCTGCACATTAATACTGCTACATAGAATGGGATCAGGCCCAGTAAGCATGGGTTCAGGAAATAGAGGTCCTGCTTGACCAACCTGATCTTGTTCTATAACCAGGTGACCCACCTAGTGGATGAGGGAAAGGCTGTGGATGTTGTCTACCTGGACTTTAGTAAGGCTTTTGATGCTGTCTACCACAGCATTCTGCTAGAGAAGTTGGAGGCTCATGGCATAGACAACGCTCTTTGCTGGGTTAAAGACTGACTGACTGGCCAGGCTCAGAGTTGTAGTAAATAGAGTTAAATCCAGTTGGCAGCTGTCACCAGTGGTGTCCCCCAGGCCTCAGTTTTGAGGCCAGTCTTGTTCAATATCTTTATCAATGATCTGGATGAGGGGATTGAGTGCTTCCTCAGCAAGTTTGCAGATGACACCCTATTGGGTGGGAATGTCGATCTTGAGGGTTGGAAGGCTCTGCAGAGGAATCTGGAGGGGTTGGATCAATGGGCCAAGGCAAATTGTATGAGGTTTAACAAGGCCGTGTGTCGGGTCCTGCATTTTGGGCACAAGAACCCTAGGCAGTGCCACGGGATTGGGCAAGAGTGGCTGGAAAGCTGCTTGCAGAAAAGGACCTGTTAGTGCTGGTTGACCCCTGGCTGAACATGAGCCCACAGTGTTCCCAGGTGGCCAAGAAGGCCAATGGCATCCTGGACTGTATCAGAAATGACATGGCCAGCAGGAGAAGGGAAGTAATCCTGCCCCTGTACTGGGCAGTGGTGAGGCCACACCTCGAGTACTGTGTTTGGTTCTGGAACTCTCACCACAAGAAAGACCTTGAGTTGCTGGAGCAAGTTCAGAGAAGGACAGCCAAGCTGGTGAGGGGTCTGGAGAACAAGTCCTATGAGGAGAGGCTGAGGGAATTGGTATTGTTTAGTTTGGAGAAGAGGAGGCTGAGGGGAGACCTCTTACAAATCTTACAGTGAATACTGGTGAAATGAACTATATGTAATGCAAGTGGGAAGACTGTTCCCCATGCCTCTACATTCTTTTTGCTTCTGCTTAAACCCTGTGTGGATCAGCCCAAGGAAAGTGGGGTTAATCCTTGTCCCAGAACTTGGTTTGATTGCAACTCTGACAGAAAGAATGAAATTATGAGAAACAATAGTGAAGGGAACCCCTTGTATACTCATTCTTGATACAGTGAGATCGTGAATATCACTCGTAGGATTCCATAATGATTAGGGATGGTGGGGAAACTACTGCTACAGGTAGTAATGCAGCTGCATATTACAATCATTTAATGATTGTGTTCTCTAGCGCAGACAATCCTTTTTTCTTTTTTTCATAGTGAAAAAATACAACACACTGGAAGTTTTGTATGTGAGTTGGGAATTTAAACTTGAGTCTGCTAGACAGATGAACTGCTGACAAATAATTTGAGGGTGATTCAGTACAGCAAAATAGCCTAAACTGACAATATAAGAGTAAAGTATTTTAAATGGCAAGCTGCTCAGGAAACTTTAGTTCAGAGGAGGCTAAACAGTCTATTAGAATACAGATGTGTCATTAAGATTGTCAAGAATCATTGAAATTGGCATCAGCATGAAGCCAACTGTTCAAGACGCTTTACAGTGCTTTGTAGGTGAAATACTATTGCATCCCCATTCTAGCTGTGTAATCTTAGTAAGATCTTGGTTTAAACATTTGGATTTAATAGTGTCATATGGTGGATGTGAAAGGCTGACTTCAAACTGCTGTGACCTCCTCTAAATGGTATGACATAGGATATTGTTAAACCTTTCTGAAAAGGTGTTAAATATGTATTGGGTTGCTGTGATGGGCTTAACCCCATGAAGATGGATGAAAAAAACAGCTGGGTAATTCCAAGTACACATTAACCTTTACTCTGTGAAAAGCTCCCTGAGAAGCTGTTAACAAATTCGGAAGATATGCCTAAACACTACTTAATCACTAATTGTATTTAAGTGAGGAAACACATTTCTATATATTATTTCAGATATTCAGCCAATATATTTTAGCCTAGTTTCATAGAATTCGGTCCCTTTTTCACTGCTGACATCTTCTATTTGATTAGTATTATGTAGCTACTTGTAGGTTTACAGTTCATTTGGTTGGTTGGTTGTCTTTTGGTTTTGGTGTCCCGTCCTGCCCCCCCTCCCGACCCATGTAGTGCAGTGTGTTGTGCTTGATGTGGTTCATGTAGCTTACTGGATAGATGGCACTAGGCTTAATAGATCCTTGAGAATATGTGTTTCTCTTGTATGCAACGTAGCCGATGGATTTGCTTCTTCAAATGCTTCACCAGAAGTGATGATCTCCATAGGGTGAGATGTTAAGAGAGTTTGTTCTCCATCTGTGCTTGTTTGTTGATCTCAGGGTGACAGACTGTGGTTGGGATTTTATGAATCCATGCATAGGTGCTGGGCTGTAAGGGCTGGTATGGTCTGTACAGGTTACTGAGGGACGAATGTGACACCATGAGAGGTGTCACCCAGTTAAAGATTGTTGTTTTCCAGTGGCACATTCCTGGAAGAAAAGTTTTATTGCTTACTGTAAGTCCTAGTTAGGAAAGTCTCTTCTGTATGTCAGCTTCATGGTTCCCAAAGTGACAGCTTCCACTTCACACAGTATTGCAGTATCTCTCTTGCTGCCTTTCACATATAACCTTCACCTCTAGAAGAGATGAAGTGGCAAAGAAGCTTTTCTTTCTGGTACATCCAAAGACAGTGGTTTCCTTTCTTTGCAGCTGAGAGCCTGGCTAATAATACATTCCTGTAAATAAAGGTGTAAACTCTGCATTGAGAGCCAAGTATATGATCATTAATGGAATGTGTAGCAGCAAGTTGCTAAGAGCAAAATGAGAACTGGAGCAGGAGGAATCATGCGTCAGTCTGCACAGGTAAATGGACAGATTTACCTAGGAAAAAAGTCAGGGTGTATTAATGAGAAAGAAGCTGACAGGTACGAGAGACTGCTTGTCCTCTTCCACCAAACTGCAGACCCTAAAAGAAACAAGCAGCTACACAGACAAAGGTCTCTGAGGGTTTCATCAGCACTTCTGTGAAGTGCCTCAGATTAAGTAGACTTCAGCTCTCAAATCTTGTGAGATAAAGGTAGGCGCAGAATAACATAGACAGCCAGCAGATAAGGTACAATTTTTGCAGTTTACGACAGTTGCAGACAGCTCAACTGGCAATTAGCTGCCTTCATTTTAGACATTAATCATGAAAAAGTCTCTCTCTACTGTAGTAGACATATAAGGTGTTCAACAAAAGGGGCAAAACAAATAATCTATGTTGCTTCAAAGTTATTTGAATTTTGTGATCAGGTTTTTGTTGTGTCTTGTGTTTTTCTTTAATCTAGGATTTTAATATTTGTAACTCAAGCTAAGTGGTTAGAATTTTTTTTTTTTTTTAATGCTTGTGTGGTGTAAAGCATGCTATCAGATTTTATTTTATTTTATTTATCTTAATTAGACCTAGAGCAGTAGGAGTAGAAAGCAATGTGACACTTAACAGGATAAAATTTAAAAATCACAGTGACATGAAGAAAAATTTCCATCTGTCTTCTGGAACTGATGCATATAAAATACCATGTAAAACAATGCAGAAGACTACAACATGCAATCAAAATTAATTGATCTACTTCAGAGAATGAATCTGGTAAACAATGTTGGTGGGGTGGTTTGGAACTGTTTGTCTTTTTCATTGCTGAGCATAGGCCAAGTATGGTGATTTTCTTTAGCTATTGAAATACTACCTCTGCATAAAACGAATTTTGATTGAGTTAATGATGGAGAAGAATTTTTGCCAGAATGAAGATAGTAGTTTCTTTCTCTAGATTATTTATTTGCAGATTTCTATTGTTGAGTGGCAAATAATCAGTCACACTGAATCTATACAGGCATAATTCTCTGTGCCAAGACATCTTGTTTCCATACAAGCCAGCTGTTTGAAAATTGAAAACCATAAAGATCCCCTTAGTTTATTAGTTAGAGCTTCCAAATACAGACTCTGTGGCTACCCTTTAATTAAGAAAGGGAATTGGATCAGCTGTATGCATTATGCTAAGTTCCACCGTAGCTAATAGTTCACAAATACCTTCTGTTCCAAGATTACATTTAAAGCCAGACTCTTATTTAGAGTCTGAAGGACACTATATACAGCATTAGAAAAGCAGGAAGAAGACAGTAAAACCTCGTAGTGTAGGATTGTCTTCTGAACAGAACCTTTATATTGAAATAAACTCATGATTTGAACAGGTTAGTAGTTGATAGGGAGTTATTCACCCATCTGTTTCCTAAATACAGCAGCTAGGATGGAGTTAAAGGGGACCAAGAGAGCTCTTCAGTGAGATAATTTTCCTCAGTCTAAATTAACTTGCACTCCAGATTTCCTCATAATAGTTTTTTTCAGAATATGTCATAGCTTGAAACTGGTGGCAGCACCAATTGCTATTGTGAAAGGGGGGGAAAATGAAGAATTGTTTGTTTCGACCTTAAGGCATTGCTTCACAATCTCCTGTGGGTAATTGTCATTATGTATAGTAAAGATGGAGATAAAAGAATGATTCTGTGATTCCTAGCAGCTGCCTTTTTTTTCTTCCAAAGTGTGGTCAGCAGCCAGAGGTCACTATCTGATTGTTTGGTGGGTGGTGGGTTTTGTTTGTTTGTTTGTTTGTTTGTTTGTTTTCCCCCCCTTCCTAAAATGGTATGGGAATAAGCAGACCTAAACCATTTAGAATCAGGGTTTAAAGGCAAATGAGGCTCAAAATATAAATTATACATAGCAGAGAATACATCATTTTGTTCATAAGAATAGGAAAAATGTTTCTCTACTAGTATCATACAGATTCCTTTAAAAGACTTGGAGGCACCAAAAAACTTAATGGCGTTTGTGTAGAATGAGAATAAAATCACTTAACGTCCTTTTTCTTCTACCAGATTATTGATTTATACAGAGCTTGCCAACAATATCCAGTGTATCTTGATACTTTTTTTTGTTGTTTGAAATTTATGCAGTCAACTGAAGCATAACTTCCAAAAATTGTCAAAATCGTTTGTGGCTCTATCTTTTGGGAGAAAAATTGAGTAATCTTATGTAATTGGAAAATAAATAAATAATTTTGTAATTAAACAAGCATACAACTTGCACTTTCCCTGAAACATCTACAGCTCCTGGTACAGTGGTGTGATCAGTCCTTTAATCTTTAAATTAGGATTTTTAAATCATCATCATAATTCTTCAGGTTAGTTGCTACAGTGATTTCTCTCACTGTTTTAGGGGACAAGATTTCTGTGGAAACAATTTTTACGTAGTCTTATGCTGTTTGTGTTATTTCTTTTGCCCTTCCTAAAAACCATTTCCATCCAGTGGCTGGATTTGACCAAGATTATCTTGGTTATCTTGGAGAAAATTGGTTTCTGGCAACTTGTCTGGCTGCATCTTACACTTTGTTACTGTTTGTTTTGAAGGCACACCTTGTTTTAGGAGATGGCAAGACTAAAGACTGTAATGCATACTGGTGTATGTTCACTGATTCCTTCATTTAAAGATAGCAATCTGCCTGCATGGCTTCATGGAAAGACAGATGTAAATGGTAAAGGAGCAAAAATACTCTGCTGTGACTTAACTGTTTGAGCTACTCTGCTTGTGTGGAGAGCAATTTAGTGCCTTAATGGGCACATTTATGATATCCTTTGGAATACAATATTAATGTAAAAAATGAGGCAGCCTTTTTTTCTTCCAGAAGTGGAATTGGTCTCTTTCCAGAAGGAAGTGTGATTAAAAGAAGGATAAAAGATGTGATGGTTGTGAGAAGGGTGGCGTGGGGTGGATAACCACAGTGGTGAGAGAAGCATGTTGGCTCATCAATTCAGTTACAGGTCATGTTGGTGAAGTCTAATCTGAATGATCAACAGTATTGAACAAGTGTTAGGAGAGCTCTAGAGGTGCTGCAGGAACAGTCATTTCAATTTTTAACTTGCTTTCTAAATGGACAACTACTAAATCTGCTGAGAGGTTAGGATATAATTGGACTATAACAGGATGTATGAAACCAGTCTTGAAAAAAAAATACTTTTTTTTAAGATTTGTATGAGTGGTAGCACTATAATGCAATAATTTCTAGCAGTTCTAGTGATTCTGCCTGCTGATACTGTCTGATTAAGCAGTTCATTAGCCTAGTGATACTTAACTTTTTAAAGAATTATATTGCCAAGCAAAGCAAATCTAGAAGAGTTTTCCCTTCTTTTCATCATGTATTTTTTCAAGATCTTGCAAGTTTGGGACTAAGCAAACAATGGTCAAGCAACCGTGCACAGCATTTGAAATTGCTAAATGAGAAAATACACATTTCTTCTCTAAGAATGTGTGAAACAGCACAGGTACAGTGGTAGAGCTGTATTAGCTCTGTGTTATTTACCTTGACAAAAATAATGTTTATTTCACTAAAGTGGCTCAGTTTTTCTGAGCCAGTAATAACACCAGGTTTCCTATTGAGTTTAGTGTTTGCAATTCAGAAATGGTATGCAAGATACAATCTTACAGAGCAGTAGAGTTAGCTTTTGTGTGACTGCAAGACTCATTAGCTGGTTTTATATTCAAGGTGTATTTTAGGTTGCGTATTACCCTGGCAGAAGCAGGTAACACTGGAGAGTTTCATATCTTGCTGTCTTTTCTGTTCACAAGGTTGAGCTGTACCCTAGCTGTTAGAAATACTAGTTGAGTTGACCAAGATACCATGTTTGTTTTGCTACTGACCTATGAAGATTTTTATTATTGCAAAAATTCTGGGGCGAGCATTGCAGAGCATGGTTCCAATGCCGTGCTCACAGGGTGGACAAAGAGGTAGCATTTTTAGGAACTATGGAATAAAATGAATTTAGGACCCTAAAGAACCTACTGTTGGAATCAGCTGTTTGCAACTTAGATCCATCCTCTAGTATCTTGAAACAGTAGCTACACAGAGATAAAATCAATAGTTCCCAAGAAAGTTAGAAAACTAACAGTATCAAAAAAATTCATGGATGACTTGCTTCTTCTTTTTTTTTTTTTTCCCATGAAACTGGAATTTCTGCATTGTTTGGTGGGACTGTCATGAGCATTCAGGGAGAAATATGATTGACTTCATGCCCTGGGCAGCTTAAAGTGTCTTAATATCCTTCTGGCTTTTTTGTTTGCCCCCACTGATCTTATTTGCTTCCCCCCCCCACCTTACGTTCATGTTTATTGCTCTGGTTTTGATGCTTTTGTTTGTGTTGGCATTTTCTTGAACTTATTGTAGAGCTCACTTTTTATTTTTTCTGTTTAATTCCCATCTTCTGAGAGGTTATTGCAGCAGGTATTCAGCGTTGAGCAGAGCTAATTATACTTGTATTTCATTACTCAGTTTTGTTTTAAAATAATGCAATTGATTTACAGAACTAGTGTTGTGAGTTTTACGTTGTGATCTTTGGCATATATGTCAGAACTGAGGAGAAGCTTTGGGTGCCTAGATGTGAAGATGAAGCCATGGCATCGTCATCTTCTCATGGTACCTGTGATTTGCCTATGGTAGAACAGTTTCATGTATTTCTGCTACTTCAGTGTTGCAGGGTATGAGATAAAGAGTTGCTGAGTTTCTGTCTGAAAGTGTAAATGGTCTCACAAATAGGAATTTGTTCTGTTGTGCTCTTCTGTTGCTTTCTTTCTGTACATGCAGACATAAAGTGATAGTCTTGATGCTGAATATATTCGGAAAATGGAACAAAATACATATGCTTCCTCGTGAAAATAGCTTTTTGTTCCTTCATGTTAACAGACAGCATATTATTCATAATGAGTAAATTCAGTGCAAAATGTCAGCTTTTCAGAATGTAAAATGAGGAGACTTACTCTGAAGTTAGTGTAGCACTGTAACTGTCAACAAACTCAACAGGGGTGCCAACCAGTGTCAGCACAGGTTGTTTCAGATGTAAGCAGTGTGAGGGGGAAAAATGCATTCTGAAATTTCATTGTCTTCTATCTGCATTATAATTTGATCATAAATATAAACGAAAGCTTCATATTGAGAATAAGTACCAGAAATGAAACTATCTTATCCAAAACTAGGAGAGAATAAAAAATAATTCCTTCTTCATCTTCACAATTACCTGAAATGTCATTCATTTAAAAGAGCAGTACAATTCATTTATATCCAGCCTCACTAAGTCAGGGTAAAAAGTCTCTTCTGTTCTGACAGAGGTGTTCCTCTTCTCCCCTTACCTCCAAAAAACCCTAAACCAGCCTTCTGCTGTTCACCATGCTTTGATCCTGTAATGTAAAACTGTGTTAAATCAGCCCTTACATCAAGTAATACCCAAATCATTTAATGGAAGCTGAAAAGTTTGTCTTCAGTCAGACAGACTGTTCTTGGTAACTATTAGTTTGATAACTAGGATTGGCTTCTTAATGAACTCTGTGTGAAGATTTGTTCACAAACAGGAACTGCTCTGTTAAATTGCCCATAAACAAAAATCTTACTACCATCTTGCACAGTGTTTATTTCCTTGTGGATCCTAAATATTTATTTTAGATTTGATTAAGAGTTCATCACATTTCTTGCAGAGAAACAGAAAACAATTTGAATTGGGATGGCAAAGAGGAGTTTTATATATAATCATAGAATCATCTAGGTTGGAAAAGACCTTCAAGATCATTGAGTCCAACCATTAACTCTACTCTACATGCCCACTGCTAAACCATCTCCCTCAGCACTGTGGCCTCTGCACATCTGGGATTACTGGAGGAAAGCTGATGTTTGTTGGGGACGTGAAATAACATTAATTCTTTTGAACTGTCAGAAAAGTAAATTTAATGAAGATATACTGCATTTCAGAATTAAGCTTTTGAACTAGGAATTTCAGCTAGAAACACAGATCTTGTAAGTTGGTTTTGAAAAGCCTTAAGGGGTGGGTGGAAAAAAACCCCAAACCCCAAACTCTGTTCTGCAAAGGTAGTTGAAACTTCTAAAATAGTTCTCAAAGGCTTAGCGTTCAGGTCACATCCAGAACCACAGAGAAATACAAAGTATCGCCTTTTTTAAAAGTTTGGAATCTCTGCAGAGGCGTTTGTTCCATTGAAATAGTAGGACAGTATTGCCAAAATGTAAAAAGCAAACTGTAATTGTTTTACTGTGACTGAGTAGTCTGGCTTTTTACTTGCTGTTGTAACTTTTAAATACTTCCTTTCTTAAAATAGTTGTCATGATTTAGACACCATTCTGCAAATCAAGAGTTAAATGAGAAGAAAGAGACTGTAAGGAATATAGTAACTGCTGTATCATTGTGTGGTCCTTGATGAAAGATAATGAAAAGACTTCATATGCCAATTATTAAGAAGCATTTCAGCTGGGTTGTAATTATTTTTATATAGTGGTAATATTGACAATAAGATATTTTTTCATTCAAAGCTGTATCATAACAGTTATGAAATCTTAATTTAGATGAAACTCTCTATTTGGGTAGAGAGAGATATGCTGGGTCTTAATACTGCAGAACAGGCTTCTGCGAGAAAGGAATTTTCAAGGTACGTGAGTTTCATGAGGACTTTGTTAGGAGCCCTAATGCTGATGTGTTTGGTCACTTTGTTGGTTTTCAACATATATACTTGTAAAACATACTGGTTCCTGTGACAGCAGGCAGAACAAATCCTGTGAGAGATGTTTGGTAAGTCTCAAATGTTCAGTTGTTTAGTAAAGATGGTGAATCCCTAAATCTTACTGTATCCCGTGTGTTGATTTTCTCCTAGAGTCCTCTATTCTGTCCTTCTCTGGGACGCTTCTGTGTTACTATTTTATATCACTCTTCAGGCCCAGCCATCCCGTTAAAAAAAATGATGATGGAGATGCTGGGTGTTGAGGTGACACTGAGCACTCTACATCTAGTACTTTTAGACCTGTTGAAGAAACAGACTGTTGAATGCCTAGAAGCTCTCTGGTGAACAGCTATCAAGGGCTGTGTAGGCAGGATAGAAATAAAGCTCAGAGGTTGTGGGAAGTGGTTACTAAATAAACCAAAGGATTTATCAATCACTTTGAAAGAAGCAGTTTGTCAGCCTGTTGTCACTGACATAGGATTTTGGCTATATTCTCAAATGCTATTAGAGGATCAAATAATAGCAAGTGTCCAAAATAACCTTTTACCACCCTCCCTGGAACAGGAGATTCTGACAGGGAGTGTACCTGGCTGCTGTGATTTGTACTTTTATTACCTGAAAATCAAATTGTCGCACATTAATGCACAGTATCATTTATATACATTAAGAAACAGAAGCTGGTTCACAAATAACTGAAATATTAGCATGGAGATCATGCTGTAAAAACAAGACTTTAAAGGTCTGTTAATATTTTCTGCATATTACAAGGTAAAAGCGGATACTTGTACATTTGTGTGAACTACTCTGAATAAGCTGACTTCTGATATGACTGAGGCACAGTAAAGTACAAAGCACCCTTTGAAGGTCCTTTCAGTTCTAAGGTTAAGAACTGCCAAAATGATTAAAGGTAAAGTTAAAAATTTTTAAAATTTTAATTTATGTATGCTTTTATGAAAAAATGTTGATGTTAATTTCCACAATAACCTCAGAGTATTATAACACTGACTGATGGAATGATGTCCTTCAGGAATTGAATAGTTTCCCTACATGTGATGACTTCTTGAGTGAATTCATACTCTGTTCTTCTGAGTAACATCTAGCTGAAAGAAACTATGTGGCTGCTGGGAGCATCCTATTATGTTATCTCAGTATTATCATAACCCACGTACCTAGTCTGAAAAGCTTGGTAGTCATAATAGAGTATTTTTTCTCTCCTAGTTATTCATTGCTATTAGTTAATCACTACTTGAAACTATATCCCTGATGAGAACAGTACATTGGTACATTGGAAAAAAAATCTCAAAACTATCTCATTAAAAAGAAAATAGCCATCTCTTGTCAATGTAAATTTTTTCCTAATATGTTATCAAAGAGTTGATTTGTAACCTGTATTTTAAGTATTGACAAAATGTGGAAAATTCTTGAGGAAGGAAAGAAAATTCACTCGGCAATGGAAAAATAGCTCATAAAAAGTGCTTGCTTAGGTGCTTTGTGTGCCAGATGGGCTAAGCATCATCAGAGTAGGTTCCTGCTGACTCTATCATGCAGCACATGACTACATCGTGTAGGCCTTGTCTCTTTAAAGCAATTACAAAAACTAACAGGACAGAGATACAAGTAGCAGTTTCATACAGCTATTTAGACATGTTGAAGTCACCTAATTAGCAAGTACCCTTTGATTAATTAACCCTGTGAAAAGCATCTGGCACCTGAGCTTAAGGTACAGCAGAAGGACCTTGCTCTTTGTGATACAGTCAGTGAGAAGACATTCTGGAAAGGTTATGAATAAAGATTTAATGGAAGTGTACCGTTTATACATTGATGGCTATTAGCAAACAATAACCTGATATCCTGATATCTTTAGCCTGTCAGGCACTCTGTTCCTTGTGTTCAGCCATCCATCCACAGACAACATCCAGTGGTTGCCCTTCTGGAAAGCAGCACCACAGAGAAAGACCTTGGAGTCCTAGTGGATAGCAAGTTATCTGTGGGACAGCAGTGTGTCCTTGCAGCCAGAAAGGCCAATGGCATCCTGGGGTGCGTTGAGAAAACCGCATCCAGCAGGTGTAGGGAGGTTCTCCTCCCCCTCTACTCTGCCCTAGTTAGACCACACCTGCGATACAGTGCCCAGTTTTGGGCTCCCCAGTTTAAGAGAGACAGGGATCTACCAGAAAGAGTCCAATAGAGAGATACAAGGATGATTAAGGGACTTGAGCATCTCCCCTATAAAGAAAAACTGAGGGAACTGGAGCTGTTTAGTCTTGAGAGGAGAAGACTGAGAGGGGACCTTATTAATGTCTATAAATATCTGAAGGGTGGGTGTCAAATGGAAGGGGCCAATCTCTTTTCTGTAGTGGCTAGCAATAGGACAAGGAGCGATGGGTATAAACTTGAGCATAGAAGGTTCCACCTCGACATGAGGAGGAACTTATTTACTATGAGCATGACAGAGCACTCTAGGATGCTCCCAGAGGTTGTGGAGTCTCCTTCTCTAGAGACTTTTTAAAACTCGTCTGAATGCTTTCCTGTGCAACATGCCCTAGATGATCCTGCTTTGACAGGGGGGTTGGACTCGATGATCTCTAGCGGTCCCTTCAACCCCTGACATTGTATGATCTATGTTAATTTGACTCTGTGGTCATCAGTGTACGAAGACTTGTATGATCTACTGTTTTGTGGGGGTTTGTTTGTTTGTTGCTGGTTTTGTTTTGTTTGTTTGTTTGTTTTTTGGTTTTTTTGGTTGGCTTGTTTTTTTGTTGTTGTGGTGGGTTTTTTTCTGTTGTTATTGTTGGTTTTGGTTTTTTTCTCCATCCCTGAAACTGTTTTTGTACAGCATCACTTCTGTGATGACTCTGTACATAAATCTTGATAGTAGCTGAAATCCCTCACTTCCAGGAGGCAGAGATAAACAGAAGTGCGAACAGTCTGCTCCCATGCTCTTTTTGGCTGTGTTATGTTCTGACATCAGAGGAAGACTCTGGGCCAAATGACAGCAGCACCCACATCATAGGATTATAGAGTCCATGGTCCAGACTTGTAGCTGTGGTGTACTGTCAGCTGGGCAGCATTTGACAGCAGATGGGGTAGGGGGGGAATGATAGTGTTTTGTGGAAGGTGCTTGCCTAGTGATGGTGGAAGCTTTGATCTCAGGAGGAGATATGGAGCAAAGTGGTGAAAATAAATGCTGTATCTTCCTATATTTCAGTCCTGAGGAATCCATATGTTATTTGTTCTCTGTATTTTATTTCCACTTAATTATTTCATAGAATCATACGATGATTTGAGTTCAAAGGGACCTTAAAGATTATCTTGTTCCAACCCTCCTGACATGGGTAGGGACACCTCCCACTACACCAGGTTGCTCAAAGTCTCATCCAGCCTGGCCTTTGAAGACTTGCAGGGGTGAGGTGTCCACAGCCTTTCTGGGCAACCTGTTCCAGTGTCGCACCACTCTCACAGTGAAAAACTTGTTTTTCTGATCTAAATCTATCTTCTTTCAGTTTAAAGCCATTACCCCTTGCCCTATCACTACATGCCCTTGTAAAAAGTCCCTCTTCAGCTTTCTTGTAGGACCTTTTTAGGTCCTGGAGGGCTTTTATAATGTTATAAAGGAGACTTTTATCTTCTCCAGGATGAACAGCCTCAGTTCTTTTTACCTGTTTTTGTAGGAGAGATGTTCAGTCCCTCTGATCATCTTCATGGCTCTCCTCTGGCCCTGCTCCAATAGATCCATGTCATTCTTATGGTGGGAGCTCCAGAGCTGTCTTTGGTTTTGTCTTGTTTGTTTGTTTGGGTTTTTTTTAAGAAGGTAATGTGTAGAGAAATATAGCATCAAAAGAGTTGGCAAGATATTAAAACATGGAACAAAAAGTTGAATATAAGCCAGTTAGTATTTCATTTTTTCAAAGGTCTACACTCATATATATACTGAAGGTATAGTTACCTTCCATGAAAAACAGAATAGATTTTATACCGGTTTAGTAAAATCTAATTAGATATTTGTAGTAGAACATTGTGAACAGTTGTGTTCAGGATGTTGGGGGATGTGCTTGCATGCGGGTGGCTTTACTTAGTTGCTTGCACCTAAGACAAAGTAGAAATTTGAAAGATTTGTAGTGGGAAGTGTTGCTTCTCTGTAAAGGATGAATAAATGAAGTTCTTATGTCATCAAAGCTCCCAGGCAGGTTTCTTTTCTCAGATGGTGATACTGTATTTTTCTGTCATACTCTATTGGGAACATACTTAATTGCTTTGAGGAGCTCTTGAGAACCACTTCAGAAGTGGTTTGCAGAAACTGGTTGATCTTTCTTCAGACCTTCATAAAAGGTGGTGAAATTACTGTACCAGGATACTTTGTAAGACAGTTTTGCAAGCTTGTTCATAATTAGTATTTGTAAAATATTTCAAAATCTGAAAGACAAATACTGACTGTGATAAAAGTCCAACATGAGGTAAATGCAGACTTAATATTTTCCTATACTAAGTGTCAATTTTTCATCACTTTACCCGTATCTCATGAATGATAGTAAAAGAAGAAGTGTGTGTAGAACCACATAGAATTCTTTTCTTGGCATGTTCCTGGATGCTTGTCTCCCTCCCACACACACATGTCCCTAAAGGTTGGTCAAGGTCTTCCAATCACTCTCTCTGTGTAAATACTTACTAGTTATGGACTTTGCAAGAAAACCTACCGAGGCCTATTGTTTTTTCAGTGAGAGACAGTTCTACCTGCTCATCTCTTTTATTGGCCTGCAATTCTAACCTCATGCCAAAACGGTTACTGCTGTAGAAATTGAGATGATGTTGTCACTTCAGCTTCTCAAAACTCCATAAGTGCAAATGCTAGATGCTTAATTGAAACAACAGTTAAAAAAATTAGTCTCCTTCCACAAATTGTTTTCATGAGAGTACCTTTAAGAATAGAAATACTAGGGCTTAACTTTGTGCAGTTTTTGTGTAGTTGATGGTATTTTCAATTCTAATATGTTGGGTTTTTTCCTCAACTATGCAGGTTAACAGGTTAATAGAGACACTGCCAAAGTTCTTTGAAAACACTGGAAGTACATCAGTGATAAAAAAGAAGATTATCAAGAATGTCAGATGCCCTGTAGTTTTGTAGGGATTGTGTGCAGATTTTTGTATACATTTTTTCCTGGAGCATACTGAAGGAATAGAGTTTCATGCTTCATAGCATACTTCTTGCTTTCTTATCAAGTCCTCACATTTGTATCCAGCTCAGCTGGCTGTTAGTTTTGATGCCACCACTTCCTTGTGACAGTAACAAGGACAGTTTAAGTTGCTCTCTCATGCTCTGAAGAAAAAAACCCTTCAGTAAAAGCTTCTATTCTCTGCTCTGGCCTTGCAGATGTTACTCTTACACTTGCGGTGTGCAAGCAGCCAATTAGTTATTGAAGTCATAGGCCAGGACAAATATCCTTAAATATAAGTAACAGTGTGAAAGTCTTTTTATAGTACTAGGTACTTGATGGCCAATGTTGAAGATCAGAATGGAACCACTTCATGTTTTTTGGTAGAATGGGCTCGATATCCCATTGGAGAAATCAATACTGAGGTCAGTTTGCTCTCAAGAAAAGAACAGGTCAAAAAAGAAAGCCACACAACAGTCTAACCCAATTCAGAATGAGACCATTGGGTATTTAACTATTTTGCTGAACTGTAGGTAAGAAATATGTCAGGAGAGAAAACAGATGCACAAATCACTGCTCAGCATGACCTGTTGTTTTTTGGTCATGGGCTTTTGTTGTGGCTTGATTATTTTATGTTTCGTTGTGGCAAAGAAGTAACAAAGTTACAGGGTACAGTGCTCCTAGATTTTCTTTGATTATCTTTAATTGACATATGAACAATATTAGGGTCCAGCTTTTGTAAATTATTTGGACAACAATTACATAGAAATCAGTAGAAATGTACCCATTTTTTTTAAATTTCTTTTTCAACCAAGAAATTTTTCCATTGGAAGAGCAACTTAGAAGGGTGGGAATGCTAAAGCATGCATCTAGAATGTAGCAGAGGTGCCTGAACCCTGTGGGGTTGGCACTCCCAAATGTTAAAAAGGTGTTGGTATAAAGCATGGTGTGATTCTGTGGACCTGTACTAAGTCAGAAACCAAAGAGAAACTCTACAATATAGTATAGCTAAGGGTATTTTCCTTTCTCTTAAGGCATTACAAGGCAGTATATGTCAGTATTGCCCCAAGCCTGCAAAATATGTTCTCATTTTTCCCCCATGGTGATTCTTGATTCATGATGACTCTGATCCTCCCATCCTCACCTCTGATCCACCCCGAATATTGTTTGGAGTTTTTTGTACAGTCATCCTGCCCACAGGTCTGTTTACCCTCATACTATTTTGCTGGACACCAAAACAATTCAAGATCAATTTTAATGACTTTAGAATACCTTTGCCTGGAAAATTCTGTAATAACACTTGTCAGACGTAACAGGCCCACATCAAAGATCCAGCACCACTTAACGATAAGTGGCAGGGATGGGAAGGATGGACTAGCGATAGGGATGGTTACATTCTTGTAGAGGGATTTTGACGATGCTTTGCCATGAACTGAGAGAGACTGGATAGGGTAGTAGGTTGGTAACACACTGCACAAGGACTGGGAAATTGCTGAAGATAAATCTCCTTGTGCTATAGGATGAATTTAGTCAATACCCTTGTTTTCCCCTTTTGTTATTTCTATATATGCTTAGAGAAAGAACTTACATTAATAGCAAGTTTAAATACTCTTCCTGTGTTGCTTTACCTTTCTACTTGTATTAACTTTCGATAGGAAGTGGATCTTGACCTGTTGGGCCAGTCTTTTCCATGGCTTTCTGCATTTCAATTTTTAGATTCTGTCTTAATGGCTCCTTCTTTCTTTCATGATAAAAATGCAGCTTGTCATTGCACTGCTTGTTGACTTCTCTTGAACTGGGTAAAAAGGAACATATGAAAAGCTAAAGCCATTTGTTCACTTTCATACTTGCCTCAGAATGTCACACACAATTTCTTTTTCTTACATGTTTGTTTTTGTGATGTTTATTGCAAAGAACAGTGTATGTAATTCCTCTTCACCTCTTCTTTACCCCAAATGGTGGCAAATACCCTTGAGAGCTCTATTTCCTCTTTTTTAATTAGATGTTTTAGGTGTGTTACCTCAATTACTGTATGTCAAAGTAATCACCATTGTTTTACTTGCCTCATGGAGAGAGGCATACATAGGAAGTCACAAGTATGTGACCTAATGAATCATTAACTCAGAAATGGTCTAAAAGTATCAAATAGAATAAATTCTCGTATTTGAAAATAACCTGAGAAAAGTGTGACTACGATGTAGGTTTACTTGAAGGCTTAAAGGGCTCTGTCCAAAAAATGTTTCTGTTGTAATTGACAGAAAAGTATGGATTTTGGATCCCCTCGCTTAAGTTTTCTGAAGCTGAGGAAACACTAACTTTTAGGTAAGTAGTTTAATAAGTTTGTTTCTGCATTAAAAAAACCCCAAAACAACAAAACCAACAATAACAACAAAACACCAAAAGCAAAACAAACAAACAAACCCCATAAAATAGTTGGGGGGAAAGAAATGTTGCTGTTTGGCAACAGTTGTATAATTAGTCTTTTACCCACCTCTTAACTGACACATGACAATTTATGACATTTGCTGCCGGGAACTCTATGAAAACTGAGTAGCATTTGGTTGTATAAAGTTACATGTAGAAACATTAAAAAACAGTACAGAGAAGATCCAACTTTAAATGTATGAATTAACAGCTTATATTTGAGAATACTTTGGGGGTTTTTTATGGTTCTTTTGTTGCACAGTCTATTTTTTATCTGGAGATTTAAAAAAAAAAAATGAGAGCAAAATGAAATTTTAGAAAAATACAGTGGCTAAAACGACTCAGTGAAATGTTTCAAGACATCTCCACCTAGATTCAGTAATCCTAACACTCCTCAGACAGTAGTACAATCAAAACTACACTTCTGAAACTGCGAATTCTTGAGCTTTTGCATAGAATATTAGATTGTCATTCATGTGACTGATACAGCTTTTTCCATAGTTATCTCACCCACTGAACAATCAGCGCTAAGCATCTGTAGTTTTACAATCAGAAGTCATCAAAATGAGAATGATTTGTGACTTGGTAAATAAACTGCCTGATAAGGTTGGATCCATCTTTGAAGATTGGAGCAATATTTGAAGCTATATAGTCAGAAAAGGGCAGCATCGCTGTAAGAGCTTAGAGGAAAAACTTCAGCATTATCCTGGAGTATACATGATTGTTAAATTTAGGAGAAGCCCTAAAATACTGTCCTGTCAGTCTTGGTGGCTGAATACAATTGGATTAGTATTAAAATATTCCCTTCTTCCCCTTTCACTTCTAGCTTATCTCTAAGAATTGACTTCTACCTGTGTCTAGTAAATAAATCCTAAGTGCGTACAAGGTATAAGAACATTCTAGCAGAGCTTTCATAATGTGAGGGTAAAGGGATTTGTTTGATGACAGATACTAGAAGGTTTTTGATCTTATCGAATGGTAAGTATTGGTATGTGCAAGCAATGCCAAAATAGGAAAGTTGCTATACGTATTTTATGAAAAATTTAGGGCTAGACCCCTATTTTTTTTTCTCTCTCACTACAGTTAATGTGCAATTTAACAGATTTAATTTTTATGCTATTGGGGGTCATAGGCAATTTATAAATTTCTGATGGATCTCAAATGCTGAACATCATGACCTCCTCAGTGCTATGGCTTTGCACGTTGGTTGCAGTTTAGATGTTAAGACGCTTGCACAGCAGTTTGAAAAGGATAGTTAGACACACAGGAGACTGATATGAAAATGGGTTATACAAGTTGTTCTTACGGTAAGTCATCATTGTGACATCTGACATATATCAGTGTGGCTTTTTCTGTAGTGTAAACACGTAGTATTGCTCACATAGTTCATAACAACCTACTGAGGAAGCCATATAATTTTCAATCCACAGTTTTTCATAATTTCTGGTAGATTTCTACCTGACTTGTTACTGAACAAATCTAATCAGAAATGAGATTTGCTTTGTTGTTCTGGTTTTGCAAAAAGAGAAGCTGAGGTTTAGCATATTTCCAAAACCTCGTCCTTTTTCCATGAATCAACCTTGATTTCTCATGACTAATCAATTGTATGTCATAGAAACTGCAAATGATTCAATTTCAGTTGTGAAAAGCAGTCTATTCTGGATCCCCTTGGAGTGTTAAGTAAGCCTAACTCGGGTCTCTCTGGTGCCTTTTTACTATTTTTGCTAAACTGACAAATTATCTCTTCCTGCTGCTCTGAAAATCTCAAGTTATGTAACTCAAAACAGTTTTCTGGCAGCTGTTTCTGGGTGATTTGGAGCTGTCTAATTTCTTTGGAGAAAGCAGCTATATTTCTTGTCTATTCCTAACTAGCATTTCATTACAGAGGCTGTCACATGCAGTCAGAATAAGCATTACACACAACGGGCACCATACCTGATGTTGACAGCTGTGCATATCAGTGTGGTGTTCAGTGACATCAGCACAATTGCTATATTGCCCCATTCCCAATTAATCTAATGAGGAAGATGTACCAACTCCTAATGTACAAATTGTCTAGAAATTGTCCCATTGTTTGCTGGTTGCACCAGAACACTGTGCTTTTTACAGATTCAAATATTTGCATACCTGATAGTGAGAGACGGTTTTACGTGTTGGGTGTCCTGAGAACACCCGCTACATTTTTTAGATCATACTGTAACTGCCTGTGTGTAATAGGAAATGCTTTTATTTTGCCTGTTTTGTCTCCCCGTGTCTCCCCTTCCTCCAGATACTGGCTTAGATACAGTTAGAAGTTGCCTTTATAGCAGATTACAGCCCTGGTAAATAAGAATTCTGGTACAAAACATTTTTATATTCTTATGGTGGAACCCATTGGATGATTTTTCTGACATTAAGTATCAAGATTGGAAAAAAAAAAAAAAAAGGCAGAACCAATACATTCAATGTTACATGGGATGTTTAAAAGTTCATGGCAGTTTTTTAGGAGAGCAAAGAAAGCAACTAAGCTGATTAGCTGATTTGCTTATTTTAAAAAGTATTTATCTGTTATTAATAATATTTTCTTTAGAAAATTTATTTTACAGTCTTGCAAAAAATTAGTGGAGTAAGGAAAGAATTTCATCTGACTTAATAATCAATTATTAGCATAGTTCTACTATTCAAAGTAGTTAGTTTTATATGATGCTTCTGTGGAATTTTTTTTTTTTTTTAAACCTTCACAAGAAACAGTAATAAATAATTTAATCAGTGATTTTGTTAGTGTCTGAAGAAAGATAAATAAAATATTCCAGCATGGAAAACAAACAAACAAAGAAAATAATAATAATAACAATAATAATAATAAAAAAAAAAACGATTTAGTGATCTTCTTTGTCATTGTATAGCTTGATATGTTCTCTGTCAGTTTGGCACCTCTACAGCAGATGAGCCACATCCTTATTTTCACTGTGCAGTTTTTGAAGGCTTGAAAAATAAACCCTTATAGCCCACGTGTTTTGGGAATTCTAAAATTGTGACTGTTACATTGCTTTTTTGTACATTCTGAAGTAAAGATTAGACACCTTTAAAGGAAGACTGAGCTCAGAAGTAGCAGTGGGCCTTGTGACAACACAGCATTTCAGCTTCTAGGTAAATGCACAGCATTGAGTGGCTTGGTGCCAGGCTTGTGTAAATCTTCAAGTGAACTTTCAGTTGTTTCTCCCAGACTTCTTATATATTGTTAAATATTTGAGTTCTTTTTGCTCATCTTTACACTGTGTGACTTAATGCTGTTCTTCAGTTGACTGTCAGCACTGTTAGACCAGAACCAGGGATCTACTCTTTTACTTGATGTAATCAGCAGATGAGTGATGGTTCTCAAGGCGTTTGGAAGGGAGAGGAGATGCAGTGTGCTCCAGAAGCCACTTGAGGCTTATGTTAAGAGAGCCCAGACTGCAAGGCACACGGTGAAGTACATCTACTCTGTTGAATGGTTGTAATCATTGCTTCAAATCACTGCATATTGTTCAGATGTGATGATTCAGTTAGCGTGGCACCAGTTGCTGTGTAGAGCATATCTAGTTTTACTTGGTAATTCTTAATGAGGCATAGTTAGGAGACGGATAAACAAAAGGTATTTACAGTTCAAAAACACGGCTTAAGATTTTTATGAATAGAAAGGTTGTTCAAGATATTTGCTGAAATCTTTGAAAAGCATAAAGGAAGCCTCTGCTTTTTTCTAATGGGATGTCCTGATTTGCCTACCTACAGAGATGTTTCTAAAACATCTGTTGCTTTATTATTGGACTACTGTATTCTGTCCTTTCATATCAGCTGTCATGTGGCAAAGCTGGATCCTGTGAACAGTGGTAACAGGTAACTTCCTGTTTTCTCCATCAGTTTATACTTATAGGTAGAAACTCATTCGGGAGATCCTTGTCTTTGAGGAATGACAATCTGTGCATCACCATAATAGGATCATTAATTCAATGGGACTGGGTCCAAGTCTTACCCATTTCAGATATCTCTGGGTTAATTTCTTCATAGGAAGAAGTTGTTCATACCGAGACTTATGTACTACTTGTGCATCATTTAGGAAGAAAGAAGGGGTTTTTTGATAGTCACATTTTTTTCCAGAAGTGTTATTATTGGATTTTACTGGGCTTTTTTTCTCTTGGTATTACATAGAAGGCCTGGTTGCAAGATGCAGTCTTACAAACCCTTTCAGGCATTTTCCATTATTGACACCCATTTTCAGGAAACTCTTTGGCTATCGCTAGACTTAACTTGATGTGTCTTCAGAGTTTGGGGCATTCAAGTACAGCTTTTGGATGCATCAGGAAAGGCACGTGTAACTTGCAGTAGACTGGCCTAGGAGCTTAGTATTAATTAGAAATCCTGTGGATGCTGCAGCTCTCCCTTGTTCTGTGTTGTTCCTCAAATTACTTTCAGAATGGTACTCATTTAAAATGAAGATTTGTATCCCTGTACTGTCACCGACGCTGTGAACCATTCTGTTTAATAATGTTACTTAATGAAACACGGACATTGCACATCTTGCTGCATTATCACAATGTGTAAAAAGCTTATCTTCACACAGCAATGACGGAGAACCTCATTTCCCTCTCTTCCCCGCTTCAGTCACAGTGTATCAGTCTGTGTAGGATCAACAACTGTCTGAACATCACCTGCAGCCTCTGGGAAGACTGACAGAGGTCCACAGAGGTCTCCATGGGTCTCAGGGGATCCCCTTCAGTGATCATGTGCATGTGCCTCATCAGCAAATGTCATCTGTCCCTAAACTGGCTGCCCCTCTCCATCACCCTGGCACAGGTACCCTGGCCTTATTCTTTAGGAGGCCCTGAGGTGAAGGCGTTTCTTGTTTTAACCGCTCGGCTAACAGCTCTAAATAGGATACTTTGTTATTTTGGCCTGTTTGGTATCTGGATTAAAAAGGGCTAATGCTTTTCCTCAGAACCACTGGGAGAAGAAATGAGTGAGAAGTTTAAAGGCTGTAAACACCTAGCTGTGATAATCACTGGCTTAATTAGTGCCGAGCCAGCCTGTTGCTACTCAGCAAAACAGACTACTAATAGTTGAATTGAAGAAGGATAAATGTGCCTGTCTAATATTAAGTGTTGCTTTTTTCATTAATTTTGTCTAATTTAGCCAGCTGCTCCCTTTTCAGTAGAGTTCAGAGTGAAAAAAACCCCAAAACTTTAACTGCATAATTAGTGTACTTCCGTACTGGCACGTCTAATCATGAAATTCAGTGGCATGCCCACTGATACCCAGTTATTTGTCAGCACCTCAAAAGAAAATGTTATGTTTTAAATAAAAGCCTGATTATTCAGACTTTGCTAACATCATCTCCTCCACCTTTCCTGAGGGAACCCCAACACAAGCACCCAAATGGTAAGGTGTTATATGCCACTGTGATGAACGATAAAAGAGCTGAAGTTGAGAAATTGGGGCATGTTAGCAGGATGCAACTTCTTTCTGAAAATCCCTTTCCCTGCTACCTTCATAACTTGCTGCTAGTGAGGAGCTCAGAGCAATCCACAATTTATTTTAGATACATTTTGCATAAGAAGTAGTATCTTTAGCATAATGATGTGTCATAGTGGAGAAAAACTAGATGTCTTATATTTACATAAGTGATTATATTTCAAAGGTTTAAAAAAGCTTAGATATTCTTCAGATTTTAGATACAAATTTCGTAAGCACATTGAGTGGCTGCTTTAAGGTGATTTTGGAAGCAAAGTATGTTGCTCAGTGACCGGTTTACCAAAAACCCCAAATGTTAAGGGAATTTACTAACCTTGGTTAATATTGTGAGTAGATATATAGGTATCAAATGTGCAGGAAACCATTTCATAATTTCCCTTTTGCTCAGTTTTACAAATGTTAAATAAGCTGAATGCACAAAATATTGTTATTCCCTCGGTGAAGATAAACTGCAGCTCTCTTCCTTCTCTTAGTCTTGGTTTTGGTTGCCTTTTTTGTTCGTTTGTTTGTTTGTGGTTTTGTGGTTTTTGGTTTTGGTTTTGGTTTGGTTGTTTGGTTGGCTTTTGTGGTTTTTGTTTGTTTCTTTGGGTTTGTTTTTTTTTTTTTTAATTTCACAAATTGTCTGTTCTCTTTGGTGCCTCAGTAGGCACTTCTGGAGTGGTTTTAGTCATGTTAGTGCTCATCAGGTCAGTGATGTCACTACTCTTTGGTATGAACGAAAGTATGATGTAACCTGTTGTGTATTCTTTGGCTGAATGTTTCAGTAGGAAGCACTGAGCTACGTGTGGTTTTGTAATATTTTCAAGTGCTCTTGTGTAACAGATCAAGATACAATACATGGGTGTAAACTTCAAAGTCAGCTGTGCTTCCTGAACTGTCATGAAGATAGAAAGTTGCCTTCCCGAAATTTGAGAATGAGGGGAATGCCTGTTGCTTCAATCATTATTTTTCTTCTCATGGTGCAACAGTGATTTTATTCAAAATTTGACAGCATACAAAAAATACGCAAAACAAATTTGGTGGCACTTTTGTTACTTTGTATACCTAATTTACAAGACAGGAAACTGCTTGGAATAAACAGTAGTACATAACTTAAATAATATTTGGCAAAAAACCTTGGTGTTGAGTTTCAGTAAGATATAAATTTAAATGAACAAGTCTCTTAGCCTCCTCAAATGGACCTGTAACAGAAATCCACAGACAGATTTGTAAATATAGAAGCAACATTAGTCACCTCAGTAATGGAAAATGTCTAATATCATGCATACATTTATCAGGATAATTACATTGCAAAAAGTTACCAGATGGCACAGAGGTTTATATAGTTTTGAAATGAATTAAGGCTGTGGGAGCCCAGAGAGAGGCTTTTAAAATGCAATTCTGTACAGAAACTGTGAAATCTAAAGAAGTAAGCAAAAATAGTCTTTGTTGAGGGGATAGTTAAAATAATTACAAAATAAGTAATGAAACTCTGAGGATCTGATTTTTTTTTTCCAAATATGAACATTAGCAAGGCTTGTTAACATGCTGTTTTCAGGATTATAGTAAAATAGCAGTTGGAAAAACACTTTTCCTTGCCTTAAAAAAATGCACAAATAGAGAATATAAATAATCTGTCTAGTGACCAGCTATGTTTAAGACAGCTTTGCTCTATTGATATCTGTAATTCTCTGTACATTTTTTGTTGCTAGGGTTAGTGATTAAATGCTGGTATCATTTAACCTGTTCTACTAGGTACTGAGAGTCCTGTGCCACATCTTTTTGAATGTTTAACAAATCTTGCATTAGTGAAATAGCTGAGGCAGTGGTAAGTTTTGACAGCTGATTAAGCAATAAGGGAAGATCAGAATTTTAGTAACAAACATATGTCTTGTGTATATACTACTTTAAAAACTGGACATTATTTCTATTGGCCTGTTCAAGAGTTGGTTTGGACCTGAAAGTCACAGACAATGGAGATGGCACATGAAGATGAGCATAACAATGCCTGAGTCTTTGAGGAAGACTGAAATGAGAGAGTCCTCTGTTCTGGCCAGTTTTGAGGAGATGCTGATGATACTTCTGTGTTGGATAGCAAGTACTGGGAATCACTGCAGTTGACTGGCAGCTGCCAGAAACGTGTTCCAAACTCTACAGAATACATGGGGAAGAAGACACCTCAAGTCAATGTGGATTGCCAACTTTTTGACAGATTCAGGTTCTAGTTCCCTAGAAAAAGTAATCAATGATTGCATCTGTTCACTGCATTGGACTCAGAATTACAGAATATGTGAAGATCTGATAGTCTTTACCCTATTCTCTTCCAAGCACCTTCTGATGGTTTATGGTAGGTATATTGATATAGTGCAGGTTTTTTTCTTTTTAAGTATAATGGAGTAGTTGTATTAGGTGGCTGGAGAGACCAAGTCTGAACTGAGAATCACATAATACAGGCTTTTCCCTAGTTAGTTAGTTAGTTTGGTTGGTTGGTTTTGGTTGGTTGGTTAGTTTTGGTTGTGGTTGTTTGTTGGGGTTTTTGTTTGTTTTTTTTGGGGGGGGTTGTTTGTTTGTTTTGTTTTGTTTTATTTTGTTTTGTTTTGCCTTCTGCGTGTACGGAGACAAATCATCCATTTTTTCTGTCCCTGCTCTTTCATCTGTTAAAATGAAGCTAATGATAGTGATTTCCTACATTAAATACCTTCAGATCACTAATCCAAGCTGCTACTTAAGAGTTAAGTATTACTTAGTACTAAATTCTCCACTTCTACAATAATCCCTGTGCAGAATGTAAGCCTTGAGCACATGCTTCACTGACTTCCTAAATTGAAATAGACTGGAGCATATGTTTAACATCTGTCTTTAAGTGGGGACCTATAGATGGAGAATAAACTATGAAGCATTTTGAGGTCTCTCAAATCTAAATTTGCTTCTTTCCAGTGCACACTAAAACTCATATTTGTTCATCCTCAGGGGAATATTATAAAGTTCATCTTCCAAGCAGTCTTTTCCAAAGCTAGCAGTGTGCACTTTCTGAAAGGTGTATTAGCAAAAGCCAGTTTGTGAATCTGTTTACTTACAGTTAACTTGCTAGTCTTCTTACTTAACTCTGAACTAGAAAAATAGTCCTATACTGTTGATTATATTGTGGTGTGTGGTTGGTCTTGTTTTGTTTTGTTTCCAGATTTTCTCCATATTATTCCTCTCATTAATTCTATTTGTTAATTCTTTGTTGCTTTTCAACTGGTGATTGAATTGATACTGGTTTGTCATGGAGGTCTTGCTTTTAGATCTAGTAATGAGAACAAGTGGCTTTATTTTGTCTGATAAGTCTCCTCTTGAAGTATAACATTTTATACCAGATAATAATCTGTAGCATTAAAGAGAATCATAGAATCATTAAGGTTGGAAAAGACTCTGTTTATTATTGCTGCCATTTCAGATCATATATGAGATTGTTTCTGCCCTGCTTAAATGAGAGTGGAAAATTATGACAGTTCACATTACCAAAAAAATAGAAATAGCAGAAGTCAGTGTAACTTTGCACTCCTCTATGAAAAGCAGAGGTGGCTTAATGATGCTATCATGGTAGCTACTGTTGTGTTTGTAATACAGAAAGTATTCTGTAGCAATTATTCAATGCTGTATAGAGTGTTGTAGTCTGTGAAGTAAGTATTTGTTAAAATGGTGCTATTTTTGTAATGGACAAAAAAAGGAAAGTTAAAGTGACTGAGTACTAATACTCCCTAGACTTTAATATATATTGAGGGATCATTGTTTGGACTATGGAGAGGATTTTGCACTTTTAACAGCGAGATGTGTATGCAGTGATACAAATCTGAATTCTTGTACTAGATAAATGAAGGCCATATCCGTATTCAGGCTATACGGAATTGGCACTTTAATCTTGCTACAGCAGTATGCTCATAACACACTTTGCTGTTCATTCTGAGTGTGTAGTATACAGAGGCTGAGTTTGCAGCAGATGCTTAAACATAAGTAAGTCGTGTTCAGAGAGTGCTTTTTTGATTTTCATGTTACAGCTAGAGTGACATGTGGAATTAATTTTTGGGGTCCAGATGCAAATTTGTAAAGATGTATTTGAAAATTGGAACACATTTTTTACATAGTCAGCATTTTTAAGGATTTCATGTTTCAGTATGAGCATTAAAATAAATTAAGATGAAATGCCTGCATAATGGGTCTTGAGTAGAGCAAGGTTTACAATAGGAGGCTAGAAATCACATCCAGTTTGAATCCAAATTCAAGTAAATCAGTGAAGATTAAAAAGTAGCTGTCATCTTTGCTTTGAGGAATGATTGACGTGCTTGCTGTGTTTGCCAGCTTTTATGAAAGGAATTTACTGCTGCATTTGACTGTTTTGAAAGCACTAATCTAATTGTTAAGTGGGTAGAAACGTATGGACCATCATGCTGCTTACTTAATAAACGAATTTTTTTGCAGGGTTGCTGTGCAGAAACACAGTACAATAAAGCTTATTAAAGTTACTGTAATGTAACAAAGAGATTAAATGCATTATCTTCAGTGTGACAGCTACATTTTGTTCTCTAGGGAATGTTTTGAAGCATTTATTCCCTGCCAGAAAAAAAACACAAGTTGTGGTTTGACACATTGAAGTTTTGCATAAGAAATAATAGTGTAAAATTAGTGGACCTCATCATGAATAATTCAGGTTTTCTAATTTCATTTGAGGCCTGACTTAATTTGTAAAGTTAATGGTAAACTTAATGGTAAATACTGATTTGAGTGGGATAATAGTCTTTTTTTTTTCATGAAAAATTTAAATACTGGGACCATTTATGAAAATGAGATGAGAGAGAGCTAAAGTTCCTAAGCTAGTTATTTTATTTATAGTTCTATCCAGACTATCCAGTAATTGACCAATAGTTTGCGAGAAGAGTATCTAGTGACAGTAAGTAGTCGCTGTTCAACGTGGTTATTGAAACCACTCGATAGCCTTGTCTGGACTAAAGCAAGCGTTTGTGCACTTAAACATGCCAGTTACATTTTTAGAAGAAACTGGACTCTTTAAGTTCTCCTATTATGTGAGATACGATGTAGAGTGAAGAATATGCAGGTACTGATGGTTCTCCAAACCAGACTAGCAACTCCACATCACACAATTAATGAATTGGGAATGAGTCGGAAGCCTGGCAAAACTGAGGATTTGTACCCACAAGCTTTAAGATCCGTAAAGACCTGATTCTTGGCCTCTGTTGGGAGGATCTAAGTGCCTTTCAGCATTCCAAGGAACTCCAGCTACTTTCAGTTCCAGAATAAATCATTCATAGCAAACCCAAGCTGGAATAAGCATGGACTTCTGGGAGGGTGTTTATTTTGCCTATCATTCTACGATCTGTAAAATACCACTGTTTTATATGTGAAGAAGGAAAAAAGAAAGAACTATAAATGTCTTTTTTTTTCCCCAAGAAAAGGTTTCCATACTTGGTGCCTTCTCCTACATTGTGCAGCCCTTACTAGGGATTTATTCAGGGCATATTTCTGTTGGAGACCAGAGGCCTGCAGAATAAAAGCTGATCTTGCAGAATGAAGGCCATAGGCAGTAAGCCCTGGGTCTCAAATATAAGAAATCAAAGTTCTGTGCCTGATGATGTAGCTGATATCTCATTGGAAATAAATGAAGAGTTCTTTTCAGAAAACTAAAATAACCTAAATAAAGCCCTTTGTACAATTACAGAACCATGTCAGAGTTGATAACATGAATCACACGTAATGTGAGTGTCTTAGTTAAATTGGATGGGACCACCATATGCAGGTGAAATTAAAATAATATTGGTAAATTCCTGAACCTACTGTGAATTTACTGTTCAAATCTTGTAATGAGTTATTACTTTTTCACGTGCTGTCCTGGGGCACCAGTTAAAGCATGTCACCAGGTAGCATGTCTCTGAAGGCTTTCTTGTTCCTATTGTCCCATGGAGTTCACCACTGCGCTTACTTGATTGTACACCAAGTAGTGTGTTGCAGCTGCAAGGAAGATACTTATTTTGTTCTGTGTTTTCTTTTTGTATTTTCTTTCTTAGTGGCAGGAGTATTAGCAGTCTGCCCTGTTTTCATTTGAGTTAATTTAGTCAGCAAAGCACAGTACAGAGCTGGACTTCCAGGGTGGTGAAAGACATGTCACTTGACTATCTCTGTCCCAAGAGTGGTGCTTATTATTCAAATAAAAACAAGTTGCATGTAGAATATTTCCATGCCCTTTGCCACTCACATCCCTTTCTGTAAGAATGTGGTCTGCAAAGCTTGAAAATCTGCTTATACCATACACAGGATGACTTTAATGTCATGATATGTAGTAAAAATACATTGTTTTAAACATAGGAGTAGTCTAGAAGTCAGTAAGAGCACTGCTGCATTTAAGTCTGTATGTAAATGAGTAGAAGAAAAGCCTTAATTATTGGGTAGGTGTGTGCATAAATATTTATATACACCTGTTAATGCACATACACATAGAAGCTTTTACACTGATAAAACTAGAACATAATAATAATTTGTAAATGAGAGAGCAAGCAGAAAACATAGTCTATAAGTAGTCTGTATCAGAAGTGCACAAATAAAAAAAAATGGGTTTTGTAAATGTGCTGGCAAATATTTTAATTTTCTTTTGGATCTTCTATATTCTGAGTTTGTAGCTGTAGCTTTGTTTTTTATGTTCCACAAGCCCTGCACATTTTATTACTCAGAACAGCATTAAATTGAGTATCTGACAGCTCTTGAAATCCATGTTCTGTTGCTTTCAGGTTGAATACATTCTGAAATCAATGACAGAAAATGTACAATTTTTATACGTTTAATATATTTCTCCAAGAAAAGGTCAAATGAAGTGGAACGTTTCCTTTTCAGTGATCTTGTGTTTGTGGCAGCAGATGAGAATTACGTTGCTTTGATCAAGCTGGTAGGCTGATGCTCTTGCAACGGGTAGACGTGTTGTGCCTCAGTGAGTAGGTGGGGAAGGTACAGAACTGTCATATACAATACTCAACTACATTAACCTATGCACATAACCTGCTGCTTGTAGATTCAGTATGCTCCAGTTACTTTTATGTTGAACTAGGAAGTTTTATTTTGCAACAACTAAAGTGTTACAGCCATATTTCTGTTACTGGAGACATACATAAGGAGAGGTGTCTCTGCATGCATATACACAGGCACACGCGTTCTTAAGGTGTCTTCCTCTGGGTGGCAATAACATCTAAAACATCTGGTTCTTAGCATAATGGTGGGTGAAAATTGTATCAAGTAATCTGTTATCTAGCGTATGCATGCAATTAAATTGACTTTAGCAGTATAAAACAAAAAAAACCCCAAAGGTAATAAAAGCTACGCTGTAATATTTTATATAGGTTTTAGCCTGTAACAGAACTTATGCAACATGTTTCTTTTTTTTTTTTTTTTTTTTAATCTTTTTTTCTTTTTTCTTCAAGAAGGAAAGAAACTTCTGCTAGCTTTAGTAAGCAGCAAGTTCCCTGAAATATGATGGAAAAAAAAAAAACAAAACACGGGGATGTATTTCACTTAGTTGTTTGATTTAGGATAAGCATGGTCTCATAAACAAAATTATCAAGTGTTGGTAAAAGATGTTACAGAAGTTCTTGTTTCTTTCAGATATTGACTGAGTGGAGAAAACTAAATAAAAAACATTAAGGTCCAGAAGATTAGAGCTTTCTGAAAGTGAACAATCTTTGAGTCGCTCAATTGAATGTCCTCAACTTTGCTGTTGGTTTTTGGATTCAAAATGAAGTCTATCTGGAAGAGCTTAAGATCCCTGCAAAGAAACCTGGTCTGAGCTGCGGTTTTGTCCTGGCTCGTTAATGTTGTAGGAGACGACCTCTTCTCAAACCTAACAAACTCTGAAATTTAACAAATTAGGGGGTGTTTATGTGGAAATTTTACCAACCTATCAAATTTTGCACATTGGCAGTTGCAGCGTAACCCCGCGATAAACAAAGGTAGTTGGATAGTTTCCTCATATATTCAGGGAACTAGATCCTGTTCAGAGGGGATATGCAGTTTCTCTGACAGCTGCACTCCATCAAGGCACCAGTATAAACTTCTTCTATCTTCAGTGATTGTTGTGGAGACCTCTGGCTGCCCCCTTTTCTACCTGCACCAGGAAATCACTTTATGCTGTTGAACAGATGTGACAGATGAAGAGAGGAATAGACAAAAATCCAGAAATCTCCAGCTGAATCTTGACATTTGTAGCAAAGATAATCTGACTTGTGTGTATTGCAGAGGGAATTATTTTGTTTCCTTTGATACTTCTGCAAAGTTTTGGCAGGTGCAATTTTTTTTTGTGTGTATGAGAGATGAATCATCTTATCTACTTTATTTTGCTGATAAAAGGCCAGAACCTATCTGTCTGTACTGGGTGCTGCAGAAAAAAATGGAAAAGCTGCCAAGTTTACCTAATAGACTCTTAATGTAGATTTAACCACTTTTTTTCTGCTGGACTAATTCATAATTCTAGAAAAGTATTTGATCATGAGAGGAGACTTACTTAAATGACCAACCTTTGCATGTAGCCACTTTTTTTCTTTTTAGGTGTTAAGTACAAAGTTGTCAATAGGTAGGTCCCAAAATTTACACCCAAATGCTTGTTTTCCAGATTTGGGTTAGATAATAGGAAATAGAAATAAGAAGGAAATTCTTCACTCTGAGGCTGGTGAGATGCTGGAATGGGTTGCCCAGGGAAGTTGTGGATGCTTCATCACTGGATGTGTTCAAATGCAGGTTGGATGGGGCTTTGAGCAGCCTGGTCTAGTGAGAGGTGTCCCTGCCACAGCAGAAGGGTTGGAACTAGATGATCTTTAAGGTCTTTTCTAACCCAAACGATTCATGATAGAGAAAAAAAAATCCAAGGTGTAGGGTACACTGGGGATCTCATCATGGAAGTCTGCTCAGGTCTTGCAGTACTGTTTCTTTAATGCTCCATGTTTCCAAGTTTTGGAAGGATTATTAGATTCCAGCAAGAGAAAAACTTCAGGGACTTGAGATGAGTGTGCTTTTACATCCTTGCGCTATCCCTTGTTCTCAGATCATCTTGGACACGAAGCACTAAAAGGAACTGTGCAAGATCCAGCCAAGTGGTTTTGCTCTGGCCAGTCAAAGCTCATTAGTTTCAGTGCCTGCCCAGAAGGGCTTATTCAGCTGCTAAACACCAGTGAGCTGCTCCTGGAAGCAGTATGGCTCTGCATGTGTCCTGATGAATCCTGTGGACTGAGGGTGCTTATCATGGCATCAGCTACATCTCCTCCCCTTTGCAAATCTACTTCCAGAGATTTTTCTCCTTCCATTCCCTGCAGCATAGGCTGCATTATTCATGGCTCAGGCATACAGTTTTTCACAAGCTTCTTGCAGGCTAACAGCTCTTTGGCTATACTAGCAAAAACTGAAAAATAAACAACAAAATAGATGAGTAGATTCTGGAGTTGAGCACGCAATAGTATATTGTAAGGGTTTACCAATAGAAGTCTTGATTCTTATAGAAGACTTGGATTTGTAAGCCATGCACATGACTTCTGGTAAAAACAATAGAAAATGAAACGGTCCTAGAACTACCACTGTTACTCATTAAAATCGGCTATAATGTCTGAAGGCCACTAGTTATGAAAGGATGTGATAGGAATAATGTGTAAACTACCTAGAGTAAGCTTTAGTCTAAAAGTGGGAATCATGTAGCTCTTCTTTATTTGGATACTGTTGAATTAAGTCAAAATTTGAGATACAGAAAGCAAACAAAAAAGAAAACGTACCAAGGAAATTGGTGATACCGAGACAGGTGATAACTGTCAGGGCCTCTACAGTTTTCTACAGTTCATCAGTGTTTGTTTTCATTTCTGGGGAAGAACAGGGCTTTAAAATAAATAAATAACAGGAATTGATTTCTGAGCTGAATTCTACTTTGTAGTGCTCTGTTCAGTGCAGATTATGAACTACAGTCGAGCGGATATAAAGCTCTTAAAACTACCAATCCTACATATTGACCTTATTGCAAGAGTTTGAGCAACATACAGCAAATCCTCTGTATCTGTGTACATAGTCTGCGTATCTGGCTTTACATGGATGAGTTAAGCCCCGTTTCCTTCAGGGTTAGTGGCTCATGCCGTAGGTCCTCTGACCTCACTGTGCAGGATTTTGTGGCTGCTTTTGTAGTTATGAATGGGAGTACAAGGACTTTTCCAAATAGCTTGTATCTTTTAAACAAATTAATGCCAAGCAACATAAAGTTCTCATTACAGGAAGTGAAAGCATTTCCTCTTCCCATTGGGATGTTATGATGACTATCTCTTTGAGGTTTCATCAGTACCTTAACTGCAGCTTAACTGGTTTGAAAAGCATTGCACTAAAGCAAGTCCAGAATTCCATGTAGATATTTTTCTGTGCTTCCTTTACCTGTCTTAAAGACCTTGCTCTTTAAAGCAACAATTAAAAAAAAAAAAAAAAAAAAGATTTCACTTTAGCTCAGAAGGCACAAAACACTGTGTAGTAGGATAATTGTGGAATATATCCTTGCCAACCAGCATGGCCAAAATGTGTAGCCCAGTGTCTTCTCAGTAGCTCTAACTGTATTGTGCTGGAATATTCTGTGGACTCATACTATTATGGTTTGTTATCATGACTGAATTTTAACTATAAAGGGTCTGGGCTTGATCCATAAACTAATGTAGTTGAAACAAATTGCACTGATGGCAGGTGCTCCTTTCACATGCTGTGCAAGGCCTCTGCCTGACAGGGTGGCTCAGGTGAGGGGAAAATCCTGGGCATTTCCCATCTTAGATGGACTTCTAGGATGAGACTAGGCTGCTGCTGCAATATTTAGGAAAAAAATCTTAAGCATTATGACTCATTTTTTTCATACTTCATGTTAACAGGGAGCCTGACTTAAAGGTTACCAAAGGCTAGAGTCTGTTAACACTTTTTTTTTTCTATTCTAGTAGTATATATTTTGTGATAGGAAGGTTCAAAACCACTCAAGTTTACAGTAGTAGATTTTCATAGGGTGTTATTAATGGTAGGTGATTTTCAGAAGGTATGGATTTGAGTTACTATTCTGTCAAACCTTAAATGGCTTACATTTCTGGATCTCACAAATATGATCCCTAAAAACTTAATTTTTATTTTTTTTCCTGAGCCCCTGACCCTGACATTAGGATGCATAATGACTCGTTTGAAATAAATCACTTATAAAACCAAAGCTCTTTTCATCCTCAGGAGATGTACATGATTAGAGAGTTGCTAAGCACTTTAATGCAATCACTCAGGTTGTAAGAAATAAATATATTAATGGAAAGAGATCAGCAAGAATCAGTAATTTGCTGGAAGACCTCAGAGAGAGGGAAAAGAAGTCCCTCTGGCTTTTAATTTTGGAATGGCATTAAGATGTGCCGAATACTCATGATACTTATGAGATTTGCCTTTCATTATTAACAGCAGATAGGATGATTTTGTTTGTAAAAAGGTACACATGATGAGGAAGAAGGGAAAACCACCAAGATTTAATTCTTGAAATGGTTTGAAAAAAGCCTGAGTTGATGACATTTTTTAAGTAAGTTAACTTACATAGACGAAACTGGTTAAGGTAAGCAAAACATATAGCTGCCTATTCTGTGGCCATGAACCTGGAGTGACACCCCAAAAATCATGTGATGTCTCCACCTCTTAATACAATTATCTGTATGATCTAATAATTACATGTCTCATATAGTGTAATTTGGTGTTTTCTGAGCACGTATTTCCCAGTACTTTCTCGGTCATAGAGATGATCTGATAATGGAGAATTCAAGCTGAATTTTCTAATCTGGGCCACTGCAGAAAACTGGAGTCTCGCTCGTTTGTGCTTTAGTGCAAGGGATCTGTGCACATAAATATGTGTTAGAAATGTATATACAGGATCACACACACTTACGTTTGGGGTATTTTAATACAGCAGTCAGCTGTACTTGTCTCCAAAAAGACATTCTGGCACAAAAAGATCACGGAACTTCTGCACTAATTTTTCTGTTCCTAGCTTTAACATTTTAAGTTTACACCTACATAGTAACTTCATAAGTGATAAGCAGTAATTTACTGTGTTGCCACATAGTGGCTGAAAAAAATAATTACTCCCATTTAACTGGTAAAGAAGTGAGAAACAAATATTAAGGACTCTTGAAATAATTGGGAAATCTGTGACAGAGTAATAAACTAATAAATCAGAATTACTGAGCATCAATTCAGTACCTTAAACTATATAATTCTTTCTATAGGTGAGAAATTCTATCTTTCTTTCTGGAAGTCATCCACTAACACATGAGAAGGGTGTTATGGATGCTTCACACTGTCAGGAGTGACAGAAGAAGTTACGGAGTTTGGTCTAATCTCCCATTATTATGAATCTGTTGAAATACACCGTCTGAGTTAGTTTTATCTCTTTTCTAATCTTTCTGTTGTATATGACTATATGTTACTTACTCCACAGGAATGACACTTAATGGCATATCTGTAGTGAAGCAGGTGCCCCATGAATATACACACACTGATTTATTTATTTAAATTATCGTTTGACCTGTTTCTTAGCTTTTACCTAACTTGGCATAATCTCACTGTTCCTCTAGTAGGAAAAATGATCACCAATAAAACAGCAGTTAGTGCAACTATTGTACGCAGAACTCTTGTAAAGGTATTAAAATGTGTAGGAGATCATGCAAAATGACGACAAAGGGTGCATTTAGAGGGCTTAGCTCCATAATACCACGCTGTCAGTTGTGATACAGAAAGCAGCTGCCCCCAGCCTGCTGTAGTAGCATGCCTGGTTTTTGTGACAGCACAAAACAGAGCCTTTCATGTCTAAAAGTAGGTAGAAAGAACAGGAAGTTATCTGGGCTTTAACCAGCAAAATTGTAGAAAACTCCCTATTTACTGCAATTTGCTGCCCAACCTCTTGCTAAAATAACATGTTAGAATAATACTTTAGAAAATTCCTAGTGTAAGTAGATACTGGTTTTGCAATGCTCAAACACTTCAAGGCAGTAACAGGCTGGATTGGCAACTGCAAGATTGCAGAGATCCAGTTTGCACGGATATGCTTATTGAACACTCTGTAGCGGACAAATTGGGTCCGTAGTAAGTATAAACAGAGATCCCTTTGACAAATGGCTTCAGCATCCCCTTCAGTCTAAGCCTTCTTCCTCTCAGTCTTGATAAGTAGACTTCTTGTACATTCACCCCAAACCACTGTTCTCAACTATAACCTCTATTTTATTTATTTGTTGCTACAAGGAGAGGTTTATTTTTGGAAAGCAGAACAGAACTAGTGTTGCATTCTTTGTGCCCAGCTGTTGTTATTTTCTTAGAAAAATATTCAGCTCTATTTTGGACTTTCTCACTGGTCCCCTATGTTAACCGTGTTTTTTTAACACCTAATATCACGTAGCATTGCATTTGCTTACAAATCGGTGTGCATCCTGATGACCTACAGTAAACCTAGTGACCCTTTTTGTAGCCAGAGAAAATCAAATCAATATGAGGATGTGAAGGAAGCAAAAATTCCATTTCAGACTTGAATATAATAATTAGAAACAGACGTGTCACAGAGGTTACTCAGAGTTAAACCTACTGAGCAAAAACCTGGGAGCTCCAAACTGAGTCTTACAACAATTTGATTCTTAAGAAAGTGGAAAGAAATCAATATTAAGTCATCCATTTTCACAGAGGCCATACTTGATTTTAGTTTTTATCTACCTGGCCAAGTTACTGTCACTATTAGGTTGATCAGATTGTCATTTGCCTCTAAACAAATAAGAGTTGTTCTTGCCCTTGTCTCTCTGTAATCTTTTTCTTATGTTATATGTGATTGTCACTCTGGTGTTCAGACAAATAGTCCGCTTTCTAATTTAACGGATGCTTTAGCAGAAATGGTTTTGGTATAATGTAATTGATAGGTATTTGATTCCTCTGTTTTTTCCTTTGTTTCCTCTCTTCCTCTGCTTTTTACAGTGTACAGACATGTGCATATATAAAATACACTGTGTATTTATTACAGTAAGTGATGGTATGCTGTGATGTCAAGATCTTAGAAGTTTTATCACTGCATTTCTTTCGCTGAGCAAACATATGCTTTATATATGTTAACAAGGCAGAGATACACTAGTAAGAAAAAAAAAATCCTTTCTGCAGAGTACGAGAGTCCTTTTTGTAATTATGTGCAGATCAGCTAAGCTGGGGTGACGAGGATGTTAGTGGAATACACTGTGGTGCAAAATCAAGCCTTTCATGTGCTGGGGTGTTGGATTGACTGGATGTGCTGGTTCACACTGTTTTCAGACCCAGCTCTCCCCACTTCAGATCCACAGCTGGTTTCTGTTACATAAGATTATACAAAGACATGTATAGCAGGGAGGATACGGGGTTTATAGCGAGCTATATACGGGCTCTTTTTTTTGATAGTTTGTTTTCCTGGAGGTAATGAAGCCATCTTTCAAGTTACCGTGACCTCCTTTCCTCTGAGGCTGGTAATCCTCTGAATCCTCGTGTGCTGGCAACCTCGTGCAGCCTCAGCAGCTCTGTGTGTAGAGTTTAACTTCTCAGAGTTAACGTTTTCTTCTCAGTTAGTTTTATAATTTACAACATCAGATGGAATAATTTGTAAAAACAAAACAAAAAACCACAACAAAATTCAGTAGTTAAGAATTTGCTTTTCAGCATTGCTACTCTTCTTGAGATTTAATGACTTGCTATGATGGTTTTAGTATAAATGTTGAAAGCATTTGTGTATGTAATGATTGAGCTTTGAGCACAAACTCTATAAACTGACGAGGCAAATAGCACCTCAAGCCTAGAGTAAAGTATCAATTTCATGCTGTTGTTGCTATTACATGTTTTCCAGACTTTTATAGCTGAGGTAAATTTCCCATTGAAAATCTAGTTTTCAACATCTCTGAAGAATACCACAGTCCATTCCAGAAGAAGGAAAGCACTGATGGTAGATTTAGTGATTGCATAGAGGTTTTTGCTCCTTTGTTTATTTGATTTGCTTTGACTGGTTTTGCTTCTTGGTTTAATGAAAACACAGGGAGGGTTACGATTATTACTTTTTTACAGATTTTTTTTTCCTAGTTTGTTGTTTGGGTTTTTTTTTTTGTGAAAATTGTAAATTTCAAGATTAAGCCTTGACCTTCTGAAGTTAATGGAAAATGTGGTATTTGGAAAACCTTTCCTTTTGAAAAAGCCTTGGTTTCCCTATGTGTAAAGTAGCACAGCCTAATTATGCCATGATTTTTTTTTATTTACTAAGAAGATGATCTTGTTGCTGTTCACATTTGCAGTGTTTGGTTACAACCTAGCTTCACAATAGGAAGGACTAAATTTTTCTGAAATAAGATACAGTCTGATTTTAAGTTTAAAAAAAAAAAAGAGAGTTTAACATAAACTACAATATTAAATATGTGAAAACTTAAATGGTAGCAAGAATTGAAAAATGTGGCTGTGAGCTTTTGCTATGCAGTATAACTTCACTGGTCTGGACCTGTTGCTTCATGTTGTACTATAACAATATTTTGTACTGTTCTTGCCAGTGTTTTGCTTTGTAGATGCATAAATCTCAATTAATACTAAGATATTTACCAGACCTCTTCTGAAATTTTTTATTTACTGGACGAAAGTGCTCATTCAGACCTTTTGATGATCTGTGTTTCTCTCCAGCAGTGGCACGTCAGTTTCTGCTGAAAAGTAACTGTCATCAATGAAGTAATTCTCCGGTATTTTTTTATTTTTAATTAAAAACAAAAACAAAACCCAAAAAAAGTAACTGGGTGGCTGGAGCAGTCATGTGCTCTGATTGCAGAGGGACACATGAATTGTGTAGTGACTGTTTAAACTTTATCATGTGAAAACTTTTCTTAGGTTTACCTTTAATTTTTTGTGCTGGTGTATCAAAATATCTTGATATTTGGGAGTTTGCTGAAGAACGATGGATTTTTGCTATTGCCTTTCTTTTAAGTAGCATAAAAAGCTGTAGCTCCATCTATACGTTAGGCAAACTGAGCTTGAATTAAGCAGTTGAGTTGTGCAGTGCTTTTAGAAAATGTAAAAATGTGGCCCTCGTGTCCCCCCACATGCAAAAGAAAATTGTTGATAAATTGTGGTCTTTCAAATATACAGTTGTATTTCATATAAGATAAAAATAGGTATCCATGGTAATTTTCCATAGAAAATAGATATTTTTGATGGAGAAGCCTAAGAAGTATTTTGATAGAATTCTATTCTCTAAATTTTAATCTGTCCTTTATACTCATGGTAGGTCGTTCTGAGCTATTTTTATGTGGAAAAGCACTGATTTTTTGTGCTGCAAACAAGTAAAAAAACCTTTGAACTGTAGAGAGAAATATGAAAAGCTTGATACAGCACAGTGTGATATCTTCTAATAACTTATTCAGACTAGGAACTCCCAGTACTAGAGATCTGCAAATGTATGGATTATTTCAGTATGTTTTGGTTTTGGTTTTTTTTTTTTAACCAAATGAAAGCTTGCGGGAATTTGTAAAGATTGTGGTTTTCTCTGTGTTTTCTGTAGAAATGGAATCCTGAAAAGCCACTTTTTTCCCCAAAAAAATTAAACTCCACACCATGCTTTGTTTTCTTATTGTTTTGAAATTCTAAATGAGGTTAACCAGTAAGAAAGTTTTTGATACGAAAACAAAGTTGAAACATTTTCTTTTTATTCAGCATACTAACAAACATACTGGAATGGATGATAGTTTTTCCTCAAAGCTTTCCGAATGCATTTTATGAGGAAAGCATCTTATACTGACATAATCAGGGAGAAAACAACAAATTTCTGAATTTAATGCACATAATTGCGTCCAGAGCTGGCATTTCTTACAAGCTGAAATACCCTGGGGAAGTTCTGGAAAGCTTGGCAGCTGAGAGGGAAGGGAGAACTGGAAAGAGAAGATGTCCAATGAAGTTATTGCTCAGTGTGCCCAAGTGAGAGTATGAGGAGAGCCTGGGCTGAAGGGTTCAGGTTGTGTTTCCGGAAAAAAGAACTGGGGTTCTGGGGTCTGCATGTTTACAGGATGTCTGTCTTTGAATGAATTACAATGGCTAAAAAAATAATTTCTTCAAATTAATTAGATTTGTTAAGTAATATTGTAGTCTGATGAAATCTGTGGGTGAACCTAGACAGTCCCTGCTAACAGATTTGAAGTGGCGATGGGATCTACCACAATAAAAAAATACACCAGTTTCATTTGAAATGGGAGGAGAGGGGAACCCTGCAGGTGAAGTAGAAATGTGTTCAGTCGCATTTCGTTAACCAATATTATAGTGTATGTTTTCTCACTTTGCTAGCATACATTAAAACTGTTGCCCAGAGATACAGATTCCTCTGGATCCAGACATTTCTATACAAATTCTGATCTGAAAACCCACCCATTGGATGAAATCAGGCTTCACCTAGTATGTGACAGCAATTTTTGCTATTTACTTCAATGGAGCAGATTTTTTTTTTTCCCTGGGTATATTTGTTAGTCTTTACCAATGCAGGAGTGAGTAGTAAACCTAAGTCTCAAACCTTTCTAAAATTTGACAGAAATTAAAGTGTGGTTCATGTTTTATATTGCTCCTTTTTCCACTGCTCTCTGTCCTCTAATTTGCTTTTCCTTTTCTTTATTTCAAACTTTCAGACATACAGGTTGAGCTACTTAGTGGGCAGAATATCTTTCCATAATTGTATCTTCAAAAGCCTTAGTCTCAGGAAAAGCATGTTTTATATTTCAGTGTTTCCTTCCTAACTCTAATGCACAATGTAATGTAGTGTAGCTGATGGACTTCATTTAAAACTTTGGAGCAAACTCACTATAGTTTTGTTGTTCTCCAAGTCTGACACTCTCCTGTTCAATGGGAGACTCAAGAAGAAAGCAAGCCAGCATAGTTAGGATGTTCATTGATTAAGCAACACATTTTTAAGAAATTAATGATACTTTAATTGACTAATAAAACACTATTAGTAGTAACACTGATACAGAACTATATTTTGCTGAGAAATTCTATAAATGACCTATATGAGCACTGTTAAGATGCTGTTCTGTTTCATTTTCCTTCTGCGCTGACTGTTAAGGTACAAGCCACTTCCTCTCATACTGAACCTGTCCACACAGTGTCTTTCAGCTGTGGGCCTGGTGGAGGTTTGTTTGTCTGGCTTTTCCTCATGGTCCCCAGTTCTGTTATATTGATACCCAAACTTGCTGTTTCCAACACTAATTTAGGCATCCAAGCTAAGCAGCACCTGTAACCATCCTGAAGAAAGTGGCTTTGTGCCCCAAGACTCCTTTCTCACCCTGTGATTCACAGTAGCTCTATTTCTTCTGTTATTTGCTCTTTGAATATAATTACCTTGCTTTAGCCTCAACTCCCCTATCTGTTTTTAATTAAGCATTTGCCATTTCTTGTGCACACACAGCTTGTAAACCAGAGCAAAGGTATAAACCATTCCATGCCCACAATCTCCTTGCTCTAGAAAAGCTTTTGTCAACACTCCTGGTCCTGTCAACAAGTCTTTGTTACCTTGGAGGTCTGTGGTTTCTGCAGCACCTCTTTCTCACAAGTTTCTAAGTTTGCCATCTTTTAAGAAGACCAGTTAATAACTGTTTTCAAATTTATTGACCTTTTACCTCATGTTAGATGCTAATTAGAACTACTGTTGTCATCATCATCATTTGTGCCCTTTAAAGAGAAAAAAGGACAAGGATTCTGAAAACTTGGGTTTTCAGAATCCTTGTCATATAGCACCAGCTAAAAATGAAGTTGAAAATCAGTATAGTTAAACAAGACTGGGCATATTAAGATCTCCGGGTGACTTCTCTGATCTCCATGGATCTGAATGCATAATTGTCATTAATATTGCTATAAGTTAGGGGCTTTAGCTCAAGGACATAAGACCCAAAAGAAAATTAAATATTCATAAAAGGGACATCATAATTAGCATTCCAGGCAGCATGTTATTAAAATTTTGTAACTGTTTAATCCCTCATTTGGATGTAATGGAAATCTTTTGGTTATGTCTTGGGCTGGATTCACGGGCATAAATGATTATACAGAGGGAATTCTTAAAAAATTCTATTTACCTTCAGTCTGTAGCTCTGATAATAATTAGCTGTATCTTCTACCAGTCCATCAGGTTTGCAGGACATGTATGAAGTGGGATTCCTGCAAAGATTTCTTTGCCCTTAATCTGCTTGCTTGATTTTCACTGAGGGGGTAGGTCTGTTGCCTGGGATTTAAAAGTATGGTTTTTTGAGGTTGACAGTGTATACTAGAGCGGTAAGTGTTTTGAAGATAAGTACAGAGGCATTAGATTGTTTATGATTGATGTATAGCATAGATCAAATCCATGGTATTCTCGTGTTTTAGTCTGAGGGGTTTTTTAGCAGTCTGTAACACAGCTAAAGCATATTTTGTATTTTTATGTACGTTTTATTATTTTAAGTATCGTTGTAATAGCTGGAGCTTGCACAAATTATTTTCAGTCAACTCATCCTTGTGTACGAGATTATCTAATGCTAGATCTTTTCCACTTTGATCAGTATCACCATGTCAGTTTTGATCTGCTTCTTCCACGCTTGCTGTAAGGGCACTGCATAGGCACTGGATGCGGTATCCATGGAATTTCCTCGCTGGCCTTTTTAAAATAAACTATGTCTGGATTTGTATGAGTTCAGCTGTTTGGAAAACGTAGGTGAGTGGGTCGAGAGTTCATGCTAATTTTGCTTGCATGAAGTGGTGAAACAGCATGTAATCTCTTCAGGTTCCTACTTATTCTCTTTTGCCTCACTGTCATTAACGGTAAGCGTGTCATTTGTATGTATTAAACTTTGCCAACCTGTAAATTATTCAGCAGATAAAATGACATTTTACATGAATATCCCCCAAGATAATTATACCATTACAGCACAAGAAGATAATGGAAAAGTTCATTATGGCACAAACCACCCAAATACTAGAATAAAATGAGTTCTCATTGGTGTAGAAGTGAACTTGGTTACACCTGCAGGTTTTTGTTCACTGTTCTGTCATGTGAACTTTAAGAAAAACCCAACAAAGCATTCTAACTTGTGTAACTAAAAGTATGCCGTTGATGTAGGCTCAAGTCCCATGGATTGGGAGAGATCAGTTTTTCTTTGATCTAACTGCAGATAGGAACTACTTTATTGTAGAAGGAAACAGTGTATGCCAGAGTTTGCATTCTGGACCCTTGTGAGAACGCATTGTAGTAGAGATCGGTAATGAAAATTACAAGATTCGTATGAATGAAACATGACCAGGAAGGTAAGGTGTGGAAGTGCTGCAAGAAACAATAGAAGGATAAATAGGGCAAGATTTGATGGCAGCTAGAGCAGCAAAAGCACAGCACAGTTACATAAAGGTTTTCAGGATCTTGAGGTTGGGAAAACAAAGGACAGAGTGGAAACAACGGACAGAGAGAAGCTGTTAGGAAATTCTGAAGGGAAGATAAAGAATAGGACTGCAATCATCGGGCATCCAGATAAACAGGCAAAAGACAATGAGTAACTGATACTGTCTTACTCTCTTACGGGTAGGACAGAATGGAGATTTTAAAGGTGAGAATCTCTGTCAATGCCTAAAAGGTATGAAAAGTGCAACCATATCTTCTCCTTTCTAAGAACAGCCAAACATTAGTAGCTGGTGTCTCTTATCCTCAGTGACAGTATAGGAGGTAATGGACAGACTGTTTTAATGCCTGTGTTTCAAGTGCTTGCGAATATGTGGGTGTGAGAAAATTAGTGCAAGTGATTTTTATTTAATTTTTTATGTAATTCATTATTAAGAATAATCACCTCCTTCTCATACAGAGGCTTTCCTACTTTCATTTACCTTTGTTGTCACAATACTGATAGGATATTCCAAGCAAATATTATTATAGCCTTAAAAGTCGGCCTGGTTAATTTGTAAATAATTGCAAGTTCTTCTTTACTGTTGGGGAATTATATACAGCTGAGTGCATCTGAGGCAGATTTTTGAATGACTTCTCTGTAAAGTTTGTAATGCATTTTATGTAGTTATATCACAGTTAAAGTTAAAAGGTGTGAAAATGTCAAAAGCTTGATATTTCTTGGAGTACCAGCAAAATTGGTGTGGTTTGGGGTTTTTTGTTTGTTCCCCCCCTTTCCCCTTTTTATTCAGTTGTGCTATTTGTTGATCATCTCTAAATACAATGGCATTTCAAAGTGTACTTCTTAGCTTATCTTGTGGCTTGTAGAGTTTTCTCCTATTTGGGTGCATAGCCACAGAGCTCTTGCTGCAAAATGCATCAAACATGGCACTGGGCTTTGATCCTTCATTATAGTTCTCCAGTTACATGATAACTACAGGTTAGGATTGCAGGTATCAAAATTAATTCCAGCGTTTCAGTTACACTGTTTCATACAACAATGCTGTTACTTGCATGACATTGTAAAAACACTTAGAAATCTATTGACAGAAAACAAGAAAATTTCTGTTCTCCTGGAGTCTTTGCTTGGGATTCAGACAGTACTTGAAGACTGAGGATGTTTGTTGAGGAAACAAGAATAAGAGCATAAAACCCAGAATATGATGTGGTCCAGCTCCTCCCCAGAAGAGCAGGTTTGATAATCATGTTGATGAATGAAGAATTAGGCGAGGCAAAAAACTTCTTTCAGAACCTCCCACTGCTCAGAGGTAGGTGCTTGAGAAAAAGTCCCCAAGTAGCTGGGCTTGCTTTGGTTACCTGAAAATTTGGCTAAGCTTGTTTTGGTTACCTGGAAGTTTACCACTTTCCCTTCTTCAGCTGCTTACAGCATGAAGAGTTCTTTTGACAGAACTATGAATAGATCGGTGTAAATACAACCCAGATGTGTGTGTACATTGTCTCTTTTTCTTCTCTGTGTTTAGTCATTATCTGTTCTTTGACGTTTAGGCATGGTGAAAATCATATCCTTATATTTAGCATTTTATTTATGTTTCATGATTGAATGAGTTTCTTCCTTTCTGTAATACTGTCCTGTTTGTGTGGTGTGGTTTGTTTGGTTTTTTGTTCTTTTTTTTTGGTTGTGATGGTGGGTTGGTTTTTTTTGGTTTTGGGTTTTTTTTTTTTTATTCTTATTTTTTTGTTTGTTTGTTTGTGTGGGTTTTGGGGGGGGTTT
>JAAGNO010023980.1:206136-233911 GCA_033439905.1 Ceryle rudis
TTTGGCTTTTTTTGTTTTGTTTTTGGTTTGGGTTTTTTGTTTTTTTTTTTGTTTTGTTTTTTGTTTGCTTTTTTTGTTTGTGTGGGTTTTGGTGGGGTTTTTTTGGTGGGTTTTTTTGTGTTTTTTTGGGGGTTCTTTTTGTTTGTTTTTGGTTTTTTTCTTTTCTTTTGGGGAGTGTGGTTTTTTTGGTTTTTTGGTTTGCTTTTTTTTAAGTCAGCTGTTGTTAAAATAAATGAGGTTACTTTTACTCATTTGAATGGCAGCTAGTGTCAAAACACAATTTGTTAGAATCTGTTTTCCTTTGCAATGAAACTTGCAATGCTATATTTGCTGCATAACTAAGAACATTATGAAAATTAACTTCTGCACCTGCTCAGTACTTAATATTCATTCTTGCATAAAAATACCTGGCTCATTTCACATACCTTCCCCACAACACCCAAAGACCTTTTTCTGATGATACTTGGTAGACACATTGTAGTAATTTTTACTTAGGACCTCTCTTTTATTTAGGGGGCAGAAACAGCCCCAACTCAGGTTACAGTCATGTTTTGTGAGGTTTCAGCATGCAAACCCATTTAATGGATTTCAGTGTTTTTTGACACTTTGTTGTACTGAATTTTAGGCTGCTGGGACCTGAATCCATTCAGACAGTGACTGAAATTCTGTTTATAAAGCAAGCACCATCTCAACCTTACAAGTCATAGTGCTGCTACCAAAAAAAATAGCATTTTGAGGTTAATGAATCTTTTCTCTAAATGAGATGTCACTAAGCAGATGTAAGTATACCAGGGTCTTGGCAAGTTTTTATATTTTTTTAGTCCTGAACCATGGTTACTTGCAGAACATAGAAGATTACAGGGCATTTCTAAATACATCTAATCCCCAGAGTCACTGAAGCTTGTGACACATTACAAGCATTCTTATTAAATCTGCAGAACTCGTGTCTGCTTTGGCTTTGCCAGACTGTGCAAGAAGATAACAGTTTGGAAGGGGAATGATGTGTCTGTAAAGAGCCAGTAACAGGGAGAATTCAAGGAAAACATGATGAAACAGAGATGCTTTTGAACTGATCTGTATGTTTGTCTTGAGGTCAGTTTATGCACATACATGGAGTATAAAAACCCTAAATTGTATTACTGTGCCTGACTAGTATATTTGAGATGAACAGAGCACAGATTTTTCACCTCAGCAGCATCCAGTGTGGTTTGGGGACAGACTGAGATGTATGGTGTTACGAACCCATTTAGCAAGTGTGCTGCCAGGCCCAGGGTCTTGCTTTATGATAGAGCACATCTCCTCAGGGAGATTTCTGAGAAGATTGTGGGACAAACAGAGCTTTCTTTTAAATGATGCCTTCACGGTTCTATGGACACTGACTTCAGGTTTATAGTGCAGTTTCCCCTTGGCTGCATTTTGCTATAATGACAACATGACTATTTTATTGTTCAGGTGAAATCCGCATCCTTATCTTGCATTGCTCATGATTGATTTTGAGCTATACCTACATGCATTTACTACTGCAGCGTTTTAGTTTTCAGTCAATTTACACACAAAGCTGCATTCCCTTTCCATTAAGGTCTTGATAGCGCTGCTCTGCAGTAGGCTTGGGCTCTGGTAACCGTGTAACCGGACAGATCCCTGGGTATAGTCATGTTAATTCATACCTCCCAACACTACAGTTGAGGCTTGTCATAGTGGTAGCAGTAATATAAATTAAAAGAAAGAAGTCAATACCAAGAAGCTCATTTCTTCACATCGTGATCTAAATCACACTTCAAACAACTTCACTGATTTTGCTCAGCATATTTTGAGCTTTCATTCCAAAATCTTTTGTTCTAATTAAAACTTTAAGCCTTTTCTCTCTTATTTCCAACTTTCTAACTTCTACTAGGAGCTTGATAGCCTGTAGCATAGAAATGAACTTTTAATTAGCCTGTATTGGGAGGTTTTGCAATGCCATATTCATCTGCTTTTTATATATATTGATAACAAGTGAATATGGAACTGGCAGCATTTATCTTACAAGGGGCTAGTCTGACACTATATGCAGCAACAAATGAACCACATTGCAAAAGACCAAACAAGTAAATTTTCATGTGTACTCAGTTTGAGAGGGAATGGGGAACAAAACACGACATTGGACGTGTTGAAGTGATGGTGCTTGAGGTCTTTCTGATAACTAGTTGGAGGCAGTAACTTTTGTTGTATGTGGTTGATAATCAAAAAAACATACGAGAACAGGAAGGAAATGTTGGCCTCAGTTAGCACCTGTAGTGTATGCATTTTAAGAAGCTATCAATAGATAGAATCAATAGATGGCAGAGAATGTCTCAACCTCCAGCCATGACATTCTCTGATTAAATAACTTGACAAAATAACTTGGGGAAAGAAGAAAGAGAAGAAGAGTAGAGGGAGAGGGAGGGGGAGGGAAGGGGAGGGGAGGGGCGGAGAAAAAAAGAAAACACTTTCTTAAATGTTTTCTTTGTCCTGTGTGAAAATATTTTCACCACATTTCATGTTGATGGCATTTTTTTGTGTGGTTTTGTTTGTTTGTTTGTGGTTTGGGGGTTGTTTTTTTGCTTGGTTTGTTAACTAATGAGGCAAATAGAATTTCTCTAGAATTTCTTCTTTTCCTATTTTTAACCTTCATTCTTCCATGAAACTTGTAAAACAAATTAAAATTTGGGGATACTTTAATGCATTTTTGCTGTAAGGATCATCTGTTTCTTAAAAACAGGAAAACTTAAAAAAAAAAAAATGTTGCTTTATATGGAGACACAAACACATACGTGCCTGCACAAACAGAGCATAAAATACCAGATAATGTGTTTCATGCTACAGATTCAATAACAGAACATTTATTTTCTCAGAAATCATGCCATAACCATTGTAAAATAAGATGGTTAAGTATTACAGTAAGGAGTCTAGTAAGACCAAGCCAGCAAAGTAATTATCATGATAACTTTTAGAAGACATAAGGTGAAATTCTCCTCAGTTTTATTTTATTTATTTTGTATACCAAAGGAACTGCATTTTAATGGTCACAATAAAACTGGGGTTTTTTGTGTGTGTGTGTGTCAGGAAAACAAAGCATGGAAGAAAGCTAAGCATTGCACAGAAGTGGACTCTGGACCATCTGCTGAAATGTAACTAGATTAGGAAAAGTAATCCTCGTGATTGGAGGGTTGTCATAAGACGTGTCCTTTGAATAGAATTAGTTTTTGCCTGAATTGAATTACGCACGTGAAGAACGATTATAGGCGAGCCTCAAGACTAGAAAAAAGATTAATTACAGACCTATTATTAGAAGCTTCTTTTGCATAATCCTATTAGTTTGATCATATGTTAATTTTTCCCCATATGTGTGGGAGCATATTTACTAATTTTATGTAATTGAATACACTGCCCCTTATTTGGGGGTTTTGTGTGGTTTATTTTAGCTTTATTTGCTGACATTATTTCAGTCTCTTTTCCCTCACCAAAGATGGATTTGCTTTAGATACTCTGACTTCTGCCTTCAAGTGAACCTTTTATTTGACTGACACAGTATTTTTTAGATATTTGCAGAGACAGTTGCTCTTTTAAAATACGAATCATACTCAGTATTGGATTTTAAACACTTGGCTTTCTCAAGGCAAGACTAGGAGTCTGTTTAGCTTACTCTCCGCCTACCGTGGTTGGCATCCTCCAGCTGTCGGACAGTAGGTGGATTTCATGAAAAACTCTCATTCAAGATGATAACAGCTCGTGACATGGTAACATACCACAGACAGATCCTTTTTTTTGTGAATAATACTAATGGCAGCATTGGGGAAAAAAAAAAAATATAGGGGAAGTAGTTATTTTATGTATTCTGTGCAGGATATGGATGTGGACGTAATTAACTGAACCGGTCATTAACTTCTTAGTGTATGGAAATTATCTGTTGTGGGCACTTAGACTCAAGGTTTCAGAGGGTGAAGAAATACAGTATTTTAATAATAATATCACAATTGTAGAAGCAAAGAATAGGATTCAATTACACAAATCCAAATATTTCCTTAGCTTTTGATGGCACTTTCAACCTTAATCTGGAATTATTTTTTGGAAGTAAATATCGGATCATATAAATTGGGAGCAAGGGCCTGAACTGCCTGAGCAGCTGCCACAGGTTGAGAACACTCCATATGACAGCTGAGGTCACACTGAAAATGATGGGACATGCACAGATTGGGCAGGAGGACTAAGCAGCTGAAGAGTTGCTGCCTTATTTGTGCTTCCCATCAAAAGTAAAACCAAGTGTGGACCTTGAGTGGTAATTGCAAGTATTGCTCTGAAGGCCAATCTGTGCAGTGGCTGTTTCATGCTTAATATCTTGAGCTTTCCAGATCCCAATCTGCATATTAATTATTTTTTCTTGAAACTGTTATTTCTGGGTTTTGGTGCAGAATTCTCCCCTTGAGAATAGGTCTGTGGAAGGACTGCGTTTGTTCTGAGCCTCAGGTAGATAATATGATGCAGAAAATAGCTCTGTGAAATACCTTTTTTTTTTCTTTTCTCTTATCCTTTCCTTCCCCATACAAATAGTTGGCCTTCCTCTTTTGACTTAATGGAATATGCCTAGTTGAAGGTGGAAATAGCAAAAGATACAGCAGAATTCATCAGAATGTAATATATCTGTTTCCAAATGATTATTTTTTTGCCAGATTTTTTGTCAAGTAGAATAAAAGCCATAGGCCTCTAGCTATTGAAATTTCAATGATTTCTTAGGTAGTGAAGTAATAACTGACTGTTGTTAGCTCTGGGGCACCTTGTTTCCCGACCACACTCTAATATTGAAAAAAACCTAAGCAAAGTCCAACCTTGCTTATTATAATCTAAAAAATGCTTACAGAACTCACCTGGCTATTCATCAAACCAAGAAGCTTTTCTGTTGTGTTGACGGTGAATAGAAACTGTTGGCTCGTATCAGTAGAACAACATCTATTCCTGTTCCCCGGCAGTAAAATCAAACAATTCCCAGGGTAACCTCTCTCTTGCCATCTTATCAGCCTATATAGAAGTCACTGCTAGAAGAATGCACATCTTCTCATCTTTTTTCAGTGTATAATTTCAGGTATGTACTATATAGGTTAGATATATACTGTAGTTATAGGTCGGTACTGTTACATAACACATTATTCTTAAAGTATAAATTTGTTAATATACCAGTAGGAAAGATACAAAATGAGAAGTAAAAGGATTTGTACTTTGTCTTCTAGAAATATTTTTTTTTTTTTTTAACTCCTCTAGAAATTACTTTGGGATTGGGTTTCTTTGGCTTTTTACAGATTTTTTTTTGTTTTGTATTTGGTCTGATACAGCTCACTGCCAGCTCAACATGGTTCGTGTTGATAATGGCATAAGCAGTTCCATACGGAAGTACATGATTGTATGTAGTTCATTAAACCAAAATTATTGATGTTCTCCCAAATTATGGTCACCTCATTGATGCATTTCCTCCTCAAAACCACTGTCTTTTTAAAAAAGAATATCAAATAAAACAGAGCATTATAGTGATGGGGAGACCATACCTGCCTGGTTTTGGTGATGCAGCAGTAGCTGTCACACAGCCAGTAAACAGAATAGCTATGTGGTAGCAATCTGATTTTCAAATACCATCTACAGTACAAATCCTGTTTAAGAGGTTAAATATCCTTAAGCTGTTACAGGTATTGGGAAGATATATTTTGTCACTTCCATCTTGGTCTTTGTAGAACATCATCCTGTCAACTTTTTTGTGCTCTATTTCTGTCTGTATGTAGCTTTTTTTTCTGGTTGAGTCAGGGGTTGAGCTCCCCTAGAAATCTTTGACTTGGAAACAAAGAATCATCCTGAACACTGCTCTGGGCACTTCAGAAGGACCAGAATCCAGTTGTCCCCCTAACTCCTTGTGGACCAGCTAAGTGAATTCAGTGACAGAGGTGAGGTGGCAGATTTCTCTTAAGAGTTTAAGCAACAGTTGCTGCATGTTGTTCCTGGACATGCAGTGCTATTTCTCTTATTTTTTGTATGCTGATGGGGTTTTTTTGTTTGTTTATTTGCTTTGGAATTGTGTGTCTGAAAACTAAGACTATTGTTCTGATTAGTCTTATTAACGTATGATACTTAGCTCAATGGATAAAATCTTCCCACAAGATTTAATGAGACAAGTTATAGAGCACCTCCGTAAGAGAAAGGGCTAATGTTTTCTTAATATCCCTGTGCTTACTGTCCTGAAGGAGGCATTACTGCTTATCCTGAAACATCTCTGGCTGAAGCTTCTTGAGTTGAGACTTTGAAAGGGTTTTACTCTTCTCTGAATCTTACTGATTATTTCATTGTAGCGTATGCCTTGATTTCTTTCCTGTCTGCCTAGTAGAATCTCTGCACTGAGAATGTTCTATCTTCAGTTTGCTATTCTTTCTCATTAAAACAAAGAAATTACTGTTGTGTGCTGAGTTCTCAACATAGGCACATACCTGAATGCATTCCCTACTGTATCTGGAAATAAAATTTTAATACACAGAGCCATAGTGAATTAGTATTAACTTCAGTTTAGTCAAGGTGTGAAGCAATAACATGAGCTTTAAAAGTCTGAAGATATATACTTAACCTATGCTGTAGTTCTCTGCACCACCCTGAAGTGCATATCTGTGGTTTCACCATTACCCCAGATCAGTCATCTATAGCAGTTCTTGCCTGGATGCCAGTCCAGAGCTCAGTGATTTTGTAGCTAGACCATAAATAATCTCTTTATGAACTTGTGAAATAAGACAAAAACTGGTGGGAGGGGAGAAAAAAAAAAAAAAAAAAAAAAAGACAAAACCAGTAATTGCTGTCCTGGCCTTGATTTCGGGAAGGGGTGTGTGTGCGTAGAATGGAAGCCCTAGGTTCCTGTGCTAAATATTGTATTGTGTACCTTTTGGGGTTTTTTTAAATAAAGCATATCCTTAAAATTAATATTTCTGGAGGTGCTGTACCTTTAATAGGCAGGGTGGCATAGAGATATTTGTAAAACAGTTTTGTGCTTGCCTAATCCTGGTGGGACTGGAGAAGTCCCAGGCATAATTTAGGATTTCTGGGAGTCTGTTTTAATTTAATTTAATTTTGTCTGTCTTGTTAACTTCTGCAGCAGAGTAAGAAATCTTTGTGGTATTCCATGGCATATGTGCCCAAGTCTAGTGTACCCCTGAAGGTTGTGATTCTACTTTAAAGTTGTTCTGACTGTCATAAAAGCACTTACCAATGTATCAAATGACTGTTTTGAAAACTGCACGATAAATGCAAAAATTCAGTGGGTTATACTTTACCTTTCCCTCCATATCTGTGATTATGTAACTCAAGCTGAAATGACCAGATGACTGTGATTTTTTTTAATTTGTGAATTGTATTTGTTCGATATCTAAAGTGAAGATAATGTGTAGAGTAATGATAATTCAGTTTCCCCAGGAGGGGAATTAACTTTGGCACTATGAAAGCAAAGTTTATCACCAAACAGGAGCTGAATCTTCAAACTGAGAGCATCAGTAAGCAAATAACGTGACTGTAAAGAGCTTTTACTCTAGAGCTAAACCCCACCACAACTGTAGATTGGAATTTAAGAACTGTTTTACACAGCCATGGTAAAGATGCATGTCACAGTGAAATTTATGTGACATTAGGCAAGGCGCTCCGTTTTCTAGAGAAAATTCCCAAAATCAGTAGGAATCTAGGGTGTTGCTGGTGCTGTTTCAAACTTTGGTAAGAAAAATATAGCAAAGCTTAGTTAGAGACATCCTCAGTTGACTTACCTTGTTAGTATTTTAAAAACTTGAGGTAATTCTAGATATACTATAAAAAATACCTGAGGAACCTTCTTTTTCTTAACACTGCTTTCTTTGTGAGTGGTTTGTTTGTGGGGTTTATGGGTGTTTTTTTTGTTTTGGGGGGGAGATTTGCTGCATACTTTGGGATTTTTGTAGGTGCTCAGCAGTGCTCACGGTAACACAATGCAGTAGGTAATAGCAATAGGTTGACATAGAACTTCTGAAAATCTCATTTTCTGTATAGCATAAAGTTTCTTGGGTCTTATATTCCAGTCAGTGCTGTACGAGGAGGTTCTTTTTCACATCCGTATCATAGAGATTCCCTTACATATAGTCCAGTTAGTTTGTTCTGCTTGTATGGGTCTCTTCCACAGCAAGGGGCAAGAAAAATGAGAGGTAGGAGAGATTTTTTGTTTGTTTTGTTGTTGGTTTTGTTGTTGTTGTTTGTGTTGTTGTTCTTGCTGGTTTTTGTGAAAATTATTTAATATGGAAGTATACAATTGTGAAACCTCACAATTTAGCAGCATGATTTTTAGGTAGTGACATATTACTTTTGTTTTATGGAATTAGATTTTAAGTTGATGTGTCTAAAGGAAGTAATGGTCTTTTCCTTATTGATGTCCAAAGATAGGATTGTCATTATTATGTTAAAGGATGAGTGAGTAGATTCGTGTTGGACGTAGCAAATTTATCTTGACTTTTTAGTTTTTGGTAGAAAACTTCATACTCTAAAAAACTAAGCTAAGAGTATTTGTAAAGACTCAGCTTGCTTTGAAAGTCCAACTGTAGAAATGTAGCAGCTTAAGAGAGCCCTTGGAGATCTTCCAACTTACCCATCACATAAACCTTTTATTCCTCTTAAACCAGCTGTTAGGAAGCAGAAAGAAACATGATATTCTATGATGCTGATTAAAGCAGTAATCTAGTGTCTACTTTATTCAGCGTATAAAGATGCACTGATGAAACAGTGATAAGCAGTCAAATTACTGCCTCAGGTTAACAAATCTGCAATCAGTTCTGGGTTTTTTTTTTCCTCACCCTCTAGTGACTGTTTTTTTCTTAGATGCTTTGAACAACTGTATTTCAGTATAACCAGATGTTAATCATTTTAGTTTAATTATTGCTAGATGATGTGACAAGAGATTTAAGCATTTGAAGGCATGACCTTGAATTCTTAAAATCACTGATTTTGATACAAACGTGGTATGTACAGAATGATAATTCGGTTGTTAATTATGATTACTTTAGCATCTATAAAACACAGTGAAGTCTTTAAAAGTTGATTGCATTTCACACAAGTGCAGTAATCTGTTCAAATGTATGAAATTGCAGGCTCATGGCCACAGATGTTTTAACTGAGTATAGTATATCAAACAGTTTTGAGGTCTTCTTATTTAGATTTCACCGCTGTAGTAGCTTTGGTTTTTGTGATTAAAAAACCCTGTCCTTGAACTGATATTCTCTAACAGTATTTGTGTTTTGACATAGCTACTATTTTTAATCCACATTAGTATGGTAAATATAATCTTCTGTTAGATTTTCTTTTTAAAATCTTAGGGAAAAGAAAAATAGAATCTTTTCATTCTTGCAGCTTTTCATCTGGTTGCTGTTTTGTTTATGTGTGTGGATGGGGTACTAATAATAATTAAAAGAATTCTGTATATTCAGATCCGTGGAGATACTTCTTGATACTTTTCAGCTTGCCTTTTGAAAAATACAGCTGGACATCTAGACATCTGGACAGCAGAATACCTAGTACCTGTTGAGTTAGGCATAGACTTCCACCACCCTAATCCTCATTTTACACTTAATGGGTTAGAACATACCTTAGTAGCCTTGGCCATCTTTATCTTTCCTGCTTATCAAAGGTAGAGATGATTGCAAATATCCCTTCAATGCAGAATAGCTGTTGTAATATAACTCTGAAATGCCGGGACTGCTGAGCAGTCTGATAGATGCATACTGCGTCAGGTTATGACATAAGCATGGAGTATAGGCCAAGGAGATGTTTAGAGTTTCTTACACAGTGGAAGATCATAGTCTTTACCCAAGTTTGAAGTCTGACTAACTTCAATTTTACTTCAGAGGTTTCTTTTCCAGAACATAACAATGAATTTATTTTAATAAAATAACTTTTGGAATATCAAATTCTTAAATATAACTTACATAACACAGAAAATTGTCCAACATAGCCAAACTATTTTCTGTGTTTGAAAATTCTTTCCACCGGGGCAATGGAAATGGCTAAGGAAAAACCCAATTCAGTCTATAGCTCTTCTGCCACATGGCGATATGATTTAAAGGTTTTGGAAGTTAACTGGAAGACTCTCTCATATTTGATTCAGTGAAGTTACCTTGCGATCTGAACTTGTCTGAGACTGATATAATTACTTGTAGTTTACCAAATTGCTAATTATTCTGCTAACTTCTGAACTGGCATATAAAATGGGCATAGTCTAGGTACTTTCAGTCATTGGTGAAGTCTTTTGTTGCAGTTAACTGATTACTGCAGTCTTGTGTACCTTAGCAACATCAAAGATCAAGACTAAGAAATGAATCAAGTTAAAATTTAGGATAGTTGTCAGAATTCAGACACGAGAGCTACTTTTTATATCACCTCCTATCCAGAGAATTAATAGTTTTCAACATCTTCAAACTCTTTTGCAGGGAAGTCAGCTTCTGACTGCTGGCATCTGTACTCTAGGGCTGCTCTGAAGACCACTTTAATACAAAAATATGTAGAAAACCTTTTTGTAGGGAAGCCAGAGCAAATCATTTTATGCTTGATTCTTCATAGCAAACAGATCAGTCTTAGTAATAACTACCTTTTTGAACCGGTATATTTTACTTCTAACTACACATTATCTTCCAACCAAACATCATTTAAGTTGTGGCAGAGGTAGATGGGAATCCACCATTTCTTTGACTGGGGTTAAGTTGATCTGTGGTGGGTTTTCTGTGTGTTCGTGCTGTCAGCCAGGTCAGCTCTGTGGAAATGTGGAATGTGTCAAACTACTTCTGGGATGGAAGATGCAGAGTAAATTAAAAGCTGCACTCCTCCGCTCCCAATTGAAACAGAAAGACTTTATGCACTGGGACAATACCTTGTGTTTGGAAAGGCAGGAAAGAACCGAGTGGTGTAGCTTTTTCACAAAGCACAGCTCGTAGTAGCCATTCCATCAGAAATAAGAATTCAGGGTCAGGTGTTACTCTGCAGGTCCTGTAGGCTGAGTTGACAGCAGAAAGGGACTGTTGGGCAACAAACCCAGCGACTGTTTAGGATTCTCCATGGGACTGTGAACTTCCTTGGCATCTGTGCTACCTCCCAGGCTTGTACAGTTTCTCCAGTAACTTGTGTAGGGTGGGAAGGTAAGTGACCACAGACAGCTTGTTTGTTCTTGGCTGCATTCCTTATGATCAGTCATATTCTGTCATGAATTTCAATAGTCCTTGTCACCAGCATAGTACAAGATGACTGCTGTTTATGAGTGGATAAAACAATCCATTTCCTGTTGTTTTGCTCAGGACTACATAGCTGCATAAATATAATACAGTATTATGTGATGCATAGTCCACAGAAGGCTGTGTATGTGTCTGTGTATGCAGGTAGCCGTGGTGCAGGGATGCAACTTCTGTCAGTAGTCATTTAAGATGATCTAAACAGGCTTAAGACAAGACACTTGTAAGGATAATTGATTTCCAAGAAATAAGATCCATGAAAGCCATGCTAGTTCTTTAATAATATTCTGTTGATGCCTTACATAATGACCTATTTTTTTAATAGAAATGGAAGAATGCATGTTTTTTTAGACCCTGAAATGGTATAGCTGAGGCAAACACTCTGGTGTTTGGTTCTGTTTTTGTTGGAGGTCAGAAGTTTGCAAATCTGGGAGTGAGATGGTTTGATGTAATAGAAACTAAAACTTTGAAGAATTGTTTGCAGCAAAGTGAGCAATGCGGTTCTTGTTTTCAAGGATGCTGTCAGCAAAAACAGCCCAGCATAGGAAGTCAGACAAGTACTTCTTTATTATCACTCAGTTCAGACTGTGCTGCAACTTCATATAGATGGAACATATTTTCCCTGCAGTGATATATTTTTATATGAAATGCTGTTCATACTTCTGGCAAACAACTTAAAATGCAGTCCTTTTTAATGTAGACTATCTGAAAAAGTTTAAAAGGTAGAAAAAGTTGACTGCAGCTGACTGAAACTTTTTTCTTACATGCATTTATATTTAGCTTTTCTTTAAAAGCATTTAATTTATTTTGAAGATTAATTTGCCTTAATTACTTTTGAAATAAGACCAGCACTTTCTCTAATACTAAACAAGTTTATGTTGATACTCAGATCATCAAATATGGTTAAATAATTTTAAGTTGCAAAGATAATGACTGCATGTAGCAATTCCAGATGATCTAAATGGACAATAATGTTTAAAACATTGTCAGTTCTTACTTACTTTTCTAATTTCATAAAGAAATGGAAGATGGGAGGGCATGAGGGATAAAATACTATCTGTCTGGAATGAACAGGAATTTTGTTTGTGCTAATCTTCAGAAAGAATCTCTTTTAGTAGAGGTACCTGTAGCATACCTGTACCACTCCCCTCAGCCTTAGCAAAGGAAAGTGGCCGCATGAGAATCTCTGCTGAGTGTGGGTGTAAACATTGCATGTAAATGGATTAACCCCAAATGATAGAGAGGTGGGTGTAAAACTCCCAGAAGAGGAGGAGCCATGAGCTTGTATCTTGCCCTTCAAGTTAGAGAGCTTGTACATGTAGCTCTGTATTTGTTGTTAGGACCTCTCAGGATTAGTTCTGGATGAGTATTTTACAAAATGTTAATACCTATATTTTCTAACGTTGAATACTGTGGTTTAGCTGTCTTATTGCAGATATTGATCCTCAAGGTGTAGTTTACCGATTCTAGTCATTAAAGAATCGATAGACTGCTCCAGTCTTGGTTGGACTTTAAATCCTGAGAACTGAGCAGTTTTTCCCTGAAGCACTAGAGAATTTTCCATTATGTCTAGTAAATGTGAACATAATAAAGTTTCTGGTTTTAAAAAGTGAAAAACTACTTAACACAAATGTTTATATTTTTAAGCTTTTATACCTTTGCAATGGGTTTGAAAAGAAACCAACAAGTTCTAAGCATCATCTACTTCAATACTGCATCTTGTAAGCTTCAGCAGCCCAAGGCCAGTCTTCAGTCAGTCTTTTCACATGTGGTACTCTGTGTGACTAAGAAAAAATAGGAAAAGTCAGTCACTTGAACAGACCATTCACTGTGGTCATTTGTTCAAAGGATCCTTAGAGTCCATTGCTTCAGCTATATTAAAGTGTGCAGTATGTGTTAAATTGCGGTGAGCAGTGGTGGTCACACTAGGAATTAATGGTAACAAAAATAAATGAATTTAAATTCTGAATTTTATGAGTCACTAAATTGTTTCTTCATATCAGGGGAAAGTTACCTAGCAGTCATAAATTTCAGACATACTGGAGAGAGGTGAGAATAAGCATGCAGCAAAACACAAGAAAAAAAGAAAAAGTGATTGCCTCTTTCCCCCCCCCCAGCAGCTGCTGTAAAAGGGGAAAGAACAAAATCTTAAACAAACTTGCAGAAAAGCAAGAAAGACAAAGAACTTCTTAATAAACAGTGTTGAAAAAACCCTGAAAAATACATTCTATGTAGGAACAGTCAGTTCTGATCTTGTAAGACTGTGGGTGATGAAGGGTGACCAGAAGTACCCACTGATCTGTGGTACACCCATCCTTACGTGATTACTTTCCAGCCTTCTACAATAAGCTTAAATGCCTGATGGAAAGGCAGAAGTCAGAATATGTTTTGGTCAAGGATAAAAAAACAACACATCAAATAATCTGTCATGGGCATTAGTGGCTAAAGGTGGTAGAGGTCTAACACTGCCTCCATCCTGGACCCATCCAGTGGAAGCGCTTTGTGATTTGGATTTAGGTACTATACATGTGATGCAAAGATAAAATGAATTACTTCCTTCTCAAAAGACTTTGGAGGGGCACAGATCATTGATAAATCAATGCTTGCACACTTTTCTTTGTAGGAATTCATATACACAGTTGGAGTCTCATAATTTTAATTTTAGCTTGAAAAGCTGTTTAAGAAATTTGGTTTCATATGACTAAGAACTTAATTTTTTATTTAAATTGTTAATGATCAATTTGTATTGATTTGGTCTTGTGACAGTATGCATACTTTAAAAAAAATATTATTTTTATAGTGGAATGGAATATATTCTTTTTTACGATACGATCTGAAGTGTTCATAGGAGCCTAGGAATAATCTTGAAGACAAACCATTCTGGTGCTAGTATTTGTTCCAAAAAGATTTCTACCACGGCAGAACTACATTTAATTTAGTTTAGTGGGTTGATCTGAATACGAATGAAAATTGCATGGATGTGTTTGACAAAAAAGATACCCTTTTCTCCAAAATAGATGTTCTCTTGATTGTATCTCAATTAAAATTTAGTTAAAATGATGTATGAAAGAAAAATGCATGTTATCTTTAAAAAATGCTGTAAAAATTGAATTTGAACCCCTTTTTTGTATAAGATGTGCTGTTTTCTTTGACAGTTCAGTAGTACTCCCTCTTGTAAAACTAATGAGAGGGACAGTAAATCATTAACAGTTGGCTTCTCTTATGGTGATTAACAAATTGTCCTGGGGGGGTGGGTTAGTGCCCTGAGCTTTAAAATACAGAAGCAGAATACTCTCATCCACTGCAGATGCATCTTCATTGTTGTCCTCTGCCACAGTGGACCTGCTGCAGCTCCTTGTGGTATGTGGCCACTGGAGAAACCAAATACTGGAAGATTTTACCCATCATTTAAATCTCAGGATGTGATAGGGTAGAGATGGATGAGTGAACAAACTGAATGGAGTTCTGCAAAATGTTTCTTTCGGTAAAATGGTACAGATACGTGACATGTTATGACCACAGGGCTTCTTGGAAGTATCTCTAGCGTAGCCCAAGTACCCTCCTGTTCCTTTGTACCCTAAGGACATGAATGTGCTCTTACTTCTGCACAAACCATTTAAAGCATAAAGGGAAGTTTAGATTCCTGCCTGCATTACCCTAACCCCATTCTAATTTTAAAGATGCAAAAAAATAAAAATAGATAATATAATGGCAGAATCCATTATACATCAGTTGGTCAACTTTTCACAATTTGTATTTATGTGTCATAAATAAATACAAGATGGATATATTCTTTTAAAAAGTGGATTTTCTCCAATGACTGTCTGTTTAGTGTTCCTTAAAGGAAATTAGTTTCCTCTTATCACATTAAATAGTTTACTTTCTGGTTCCCAAAGCTCACATTTTGGGTTATATCTCAAATTGCATCAAGCATGGGAAGTATCCGAATATGAAAAACAGTGCTCAAGAGCAGGCAATTTTGATTATCTTTACTCTTAACTATTAGTATTTTATAAATCAATGGATGAGTGATACATTCAGTGGCATTTTTGTGATTTTGATATATTGGGGTCAATTTTTCTAAGGCAAAAATATTACCTTCTATTTAAAACAACAATTAAAAAAACCCAAGCTTTTGCCTTATTATTCATTTAATCTTAGGAAAAATTAAATGGGTCTAGAACCCCTCCAGTGATTACAGATTACTGCATATTGCCATTTTTTTCATATATATGTATAAAATATTTTCAGCTTTTGTCAATTCAGTTTTCTTTTTTATTGGTTTTCCTGTTGCAGTACCTTAAGAAAATTTTTAAAAATCAAAAATCTGTCTCTCTAAATGACTACTCTTTCTGATAATCTAGTTGATGAGGCAAATGTATAAAAATCTCACTAATGTAGGCTGAGATATGTCCCAAAGTATCTTGCTTCTCTAGTCTGAAAATCATAGAGTACTTAATAATCCTTCAGCCTTCTTGAGACACATATAACGATATTATGTTTGCTCAGATAGATTTTTATTTAATCCCTTCAGAATACTGCATTAGGCTTGGAGGCTGTATTTACTCTTGTCTGTTTCCAGTTAGGAAAGGATAAAGCTGGGAAAAAAAGGTATCTAGGTTAAATTGACTTCTAATAGGAAACTGTTCTACTGAAACTCAGAAGTACATCTGTGTGTGATAAAGGACTATGTCTCTGACTTCCAGTCATATAAGTGACTAAATTCTTCTTCAAGATATAATTAGGAATGTGCTACTTTCACATTATTAGCATATCAGTTTGTTTTTTCCCCTTCCACATGTCAACTGTCCTCCAGGAAGAAGCATTAGGTCTTCAAACTACAGACGTGACTTGATTAACTGCTTCTGAGTGGTAAAGCAGAACTCACCCTGTAGCAGCCAGATAAAAAAATCTCTCATGAGGAGCAGGCACATACAAAGCAGTCCAGAGCAATCTTGTCAGTTTAACAAGTTTGAAAGATTCTTACCAAATCTACAATCAAACTTTTGAAGTCTACTGATGCCTCAAAAGTGAGCTCCATAACCCAACAAAGCAGTCCATGGACTAGTTTCTGGTTGAACTGTTATTTTTCTGTGAGCTTAAAACCATGGTGGTACTTCAAGGTCAGATTTGTTTGGAAATCATGGTTCTCTGCTAATATCAAATTGATAGAGAGCAACCTTAAACAGGCAGGAGGAGATTCCGCATGAGATTCTAACATAATGTACATCATTAGAGAGTGCTATTAAATTGGTTCCAGTGTGTTGTACTGTGGAAATCTGAGAACACTCAGTGCCTGGAGAACTACAGCTCTTGGGAAGTTGAAACTTGCCTCTCTCTGCTGCAGAGTGGACAAGTGGGTACTAAGTGTTTTAAAGTCATTTTTTAGGAGACTTGGAAGAGTTTATTCTAATTCTACAGATATGCACAAGTTGTGTTTTCAGTTGTGATGATTAAAAAAAATATAGTTTCTTTGTTTGTTTCCTCTAGTGGATAAGTGAATGATGGCTTCATACGGTTGCTTCACTGAAAAGGGCTGGTACTTGGTATGGGATTTGGGGAGACATTGTAAAGACTTGCATGGTTATAACTTTCCTAGGTGTTGTTTTCTGGCTAGTAACAGGAACAGGGCACAGAATTAGGAAGTCCTTTGTTCTGGCTCAGGACAGATAATTTTTCTGATGTCGACAGGAGACCGTAAACCTTACCCAGAAACAGATCACCCCACCTACAGCATTTCTGACAAATGTCAAGAGTTTGTTTCTTTTATGATGACTTTGGTAATGAACTTTGCCTGGATATGCTTACCAGAACATCTGCGTGATATTCTTGACTTTCTGTTGTTCTTCAAGTAATGAATAATAGGCAGTGATACTCCAACAACACACACTTTGCTTGTCAATGTATTAAGGCATTCCGTAATGTTTAAATACCTTATTCCTTTCTGCTTTATGACTTGGAGTGAAAAATGCATGAATAAACAGAGAAAGAAATTAATTCTGGACAGAATAAACTTGAAGAAAGTCTGTTAGGCAAAATTCAGCACTTGAGAGAGAGAGACTAAGAAAAATAGTAAACATCTCTTGTTAACATATTATCATGAAATCTTGTCTTGAATAGTAATTAGTACTTAAGGGGGGGGGGGCGGGGAGAAGAAAAAATTGTAAGCTATTTCTGAAATTACTTTTTTTAAAGCAGCATAAACTCTGTTAACCTTTGTGGGTTAAATAGCTATGAAAGATGCTGGAAGCAAAATAATTTCTCTCCAGAGACCCCTTAGTTCATCATTAGATCAGGGACCAACTTCAAGACCAGCTTCATTGCCAGCATTTGCTTTCTAGTTTTCTTACTTCAGCCTCATTCCACCATCTTTTAAGTGAACAACCAGTAATACACGCAGGAATAGTCACTTTGTAGTTCTCCCACAGGTTTCTTAGAAAACTGACTTGTCCATTAGTAAGCAATGGTCCTTACCTTGTATGTTTTTGAGGTACTGCGCTTTCTTTTTATAACAAGAGAACATTGTTAGATATGTGAAAGCCAAGCAAATGTTCTTAGTTATAAACGTTGGTAAATGAGCAATGGAAAGGAAAGACTGGATGAGATTGGTGATGTCTTTGTCTTGTAGAGTTTCTAAGAAAAAAGCTGATTCTTTGGAAAATTTAATTTATTGTAACGATTTGAGAAGTCAACATGCAGTGATATTCTTTTCTGAAGAAAGAATATGTACACTAATGAAGATGTGAAACAAGGATCTTTGAATGCAATAGTTAATTATAATTCTTGTTAACTGTCTTTCAGAATGTATTGAATCAGTAGGCTTTAGTTTGCTTTGCTTGTTTAGTCAGAGCACTGTATTCATTATATATATTCACTATATTCACTGCCTGGGAAACCTACTGGGACAGCATTACTCTGAATCAAACTGATAATGGAAATTGATGAGGGAAAAATAGTATATTGTTGATGTGAATAATAGCCTTTAAAACAATCAAAGGAAATTTCAAACACAAATGGGATTTCTAATCATGTTTTCTGTAGGATCGCATCATATACAAAGGGAAATAGCACATTATTGAAGTGTATTGCATGTCTAACTTGAACCAACAGCACAATTTACCTTGTTTCATTAAATCTTACACAAGTAGACAGTATTTTCCCACATGGGGAATATTTACTTCTGCTTGAAATATGAAGTAATAAGTCTAATAGAAGTAGGAAGATGTAATATATTGTAAAGCTATTTTGTGTACCAACAGAATTTCCAAGAAGCCGAACTTTTACATTCTGATGCTCTCCTATAAATAATTACAATGATAATGGATATTGCAAGGCTTATGTTAGACAGAAGGTTAAAAAAAATATGCCATGGATCGTAATTAGCAGTAGACAAGATATGATTTTTCTTTCTTAAGGTATGTGAATTGTAAAATAGATGTTAAGAACTCCTAAAGCTTATTTTCAGTTTTAGCAGTGTACTAGCTTTTGATGTAGCGATACTTGGAGAATAAGGGACAGGGGTTTTTTTACACTTCTTATGAGAAGGTTTGACTTTGAAATGAAGAAAATGATTGTAGCAGATTTTTTGCAATGAGCAGCATGAGTTGGTGGCATGTAGTACTTGGAAGGAATGAAGTTAGAGATAAGAATTTTGTCCTTAAGAAGAAAAAGTAGGTGATGTTTTTACTTTTGAGGGGCTGATTTAATTTTGTGTCCATGGAAACATTTTGAAGAATGGACAAATTGTATATTAAGTTAATCAGGTATTATTGGATTTATCCACAGTTAAATTCTTAATTATCTTAGTGATCTGTATTGGTACAAGCTTTTATTCCAATTTTTTTTTCTTTTTTTTTTTTTTTCTTTTTTTTCCTTTTTTTTTTAATTGAAGTTGGATGTCTAAAAGAATTGAATAGAAAATTCTGCATAAGGTTCTATCAATAAATGAAAACATAAAAATAGCTGAAAATATCTGCTGCTTCACAGCATTTATTGTGAATGCATTAATTGTGGAATGCTAGGACAGCATTTATAACTAATACATATGACACCAGTGAGTCCTATTTTATGACACCTCTGGGTCATGGTTTGCCACCAATTAATCTGTGTAGCTGAGATCTCACCCTCTTCAAGGGCATCCAACTGACTTTGAAAAGGACAAAATGTGATGGTATCAAAGCACGGGTAAATCTGCCTTCTTTTCTTGATTTGAGGATACTTTTATTTGAGAGATGCTTAGTTAGTGCAAAATGATGTTATTTTTGTTACCTAGTGTGTATTTTATAAATCATTACTTTTTCTACCTATATCTTTTACTTATATATAATCTAAATTTTCTACTATAGTCTTATATACATTTGAGGTTAGCTACCCAGACCCTTTACAGCTTCCTCTCTGGTCTTCCACTCCTGTCTACCTCTGCAGTTGTATTTCACCTTATCGTTATTGTACAAAGGTGATATTCTAATTCAGTTTGAGCTCTGTTTAATTTCTAGCCGTGTATGTCTGTCTTCTTTTACTGCTTATAGCATTAAAAACTTTCCTAGGTTAGTGAATTTCTTTCATATGCATAACCTATGGCAATTTTTATTTTTCTTTTCATTGTTTCAGCAGTAGTAGTACATCAGTCCTGTTCTGCTAATAAGAATATTAATCATATCTCTACTTATGCCAGTTCTATTTCTTTGCAAGACTGTTATAGCATCATGATAATAAAAATCATATTTCAGTGCAGAATTGATAGTTATTTCTACATTTTAACAAATACGCAGAATATGTGTCAAAAACCACTGCAACTTTTCGGTGGGCATAGTGAGAACAGTAAGGTTTCACCTCTTTAGGCAGTAATGTAAGTTGACTGACTACTGTAGTAAATAATGGCTTACCATAGTGGATATCTTGAAGGAATTAAAAAAGTTAGATTCGGGGAAGTTCTTACCAACCATAACCTTTGTTATTTGCATAAGTTGCACAGTTTCCAACTGCAAGGACATTTGGCAGAAACTCAGGAAGAGCAATAACTGAGAATTTTCACTTTTAATTTGCTGTAACTTCACTGACAACCTCTACTTCTTTAACCTTATTCACTGGAAGAGATGAAACCACTATCCAAGAGATAACACAGAGAAATTGATGGCACTTTAACTTCCCACTAATATCTTTGGGAATGAAAGAGCTCTTTTGAAGACAGAGTGCAGTAATTGGATGACAGATCCTGTGCTAGTCGGACACTTTTTATGGCTTGGATCCTGAGAGGTCATGGCTTCACAGCTGGAGGAAAGGTAGCATTTCTAGAGGGACATGAGCTCTCCTGTCTCAGAAGTCATCTATTCCTGGATGACTGCTCTGTAATTGAGTTAAAAGAGCAGCTGTGTTGGTTCAATAGAGACATTTTTATATAGAGTAGTACCATTAATTCCTTGGAGGAACAAATATTCTGATGGCAGAATGATGTTACATGGTACTATCTTCCCAAGTCAAAGATAGAGAACCAATTACAGAAGAAAAGGATGAGAAGTGTAAGGAAATGGCTAACAGCTCAGTGAGCTGGAGTCTCAGTGTAGCAGAGTTATGAAAATATTGGGTTTGCCAGGTCCAGATATAACCAGGTCTAGAGTTACCAGCCTGTGCCTATATTCTTGTGGTGCCTCTCTCCATCTATCAAAGGTGTTCATGATGTGCTCATTTAAACGGACATTTTCTTTTTTCCTTAGATTACTCTTTAGCAGTCTGTTATTTCACGTCAAACATTTCTGTAGATGTGGGGTTTACCCTTTAATCCTGTTTATAATACTGCTGCCCACAGTAACAGCAGGGACTTCACTGCACATTAAGCTCACAAGAAAGTTCTCCTGGATAACTAACAACTGTAGTACGGTTTGTATAGGTTTTCTCAGTCATAACTCATTTAAAGAATGTCATGTCTGAATGGGGTACATGAGGGACCTAGGCTCCTATGATTGCTAGCTGCCAGTCAGTGCAAAGTTGCTGTGATATTGGTGACTGATTGTTACCCTGTTTCTCATTAATGTGTCTGACTTTTGGATAGCGCTCACTCTTTTGAATGCTGCAGTGGAATATGGAGAAGATGAGGCTACAGCTGTTGATCTGCAGATAATACAAATGAGAACTGCAGAAGCCACAGGAAAGGCTGGCCAATGCATTTGTAAAAAGTTTTCTCCTGTACTTATGACTTCAAAAGTAAATGTTTTTTTAGTAGATTGAAATCTGTCTCCTATACCTGAATAAAACTCCTATTCAAATCAGTGGGAGGTTTTACTGCAGAAAGTTAGTCATAGCAGGAAAAAAATGGTCTTAAATGATTTTGAAAACACTGTCGCTTTTTTCAAAGATAAATTTAATATACTCCAGAGGGTAAAATTTCCCTTTATGAAACATGCATGACTTGTATTAGCTGCTGTTTATTGCGCCTGTGGTTAGTACTTGAGTGGTAACTAAATAATTTAAAATTGCAGATGTGAGTCATTAACTCGGCGATCTTCTAAGGTTTTATCAGAAGCTGACCTCTGTTGAGTATGTCTGCAAAACAAACACAGGGAAAACAATAGTGAAGCTTTAGCTGGTGATTCCAGCGCTTCTGTATCCAACTTCTCCTCACTTCTTTGAAACATGTAGGTGGCTTGGGGAAAAAAAAAACAAACAAACAAACAAAAAAAACCCTCAATTTTATAGGATTGCTGGAACCTTTTATTAAAGCTTCGTTGCGGCACAAGACGTATAAGAGAGATTGATTAGTCTTTTTAAAAAAGATTATAAAATACTAGCACTATTTTGGAGGGTAAAAAAAATTTTCTCTGGTTTCTGTCCATAGGTACCAGTATTCACCACAGTAAAAGGGAGCACTGGAAATTTGGGCTAAACTACTTGCTGAATAATTTTGATTTGTGTAATTATTCTGTCACTAGTGGAACATGTTTTAGAGGTTTGAAATGAGGCTTGATTATTGTAATCAACACTTAAAATAACTTTTTGCAGTTTTTACTCTATAGGTTGTGCAAGGCTGTTGTATGCTTCTCAACTCGCTTGTCTCTTCAGACATCCTGCATTTGTCTGGAAGGGAGCAAGGAATTCTGGAAAGGAATACATCTTACATATTTAAGGGCAGTTGCCTTGTAAGATGTTCACCTGTTAGAGTTGCCAGGAGGTGACAGTGAGGTAAGGTCAGACTGCTTTTGATACCGTTGTAGCAGCCAAGCTGAATTACAGTCCTGCACTTGTGACTGCTGTGGGATGTGCTGAGGTTGTCAGTCTGTATCAGGACCGTATCTGCTGGGGTCTTCTAGCTGATAGGCTTAAGAGCTGGAGAGACTCAGAACTGTAAATTATTAGCTTGTGGCAGATACCATGAAAGAAGCACTCCAGGGGTGAGAACTGCTCTGAATTTCTTGCGAATTCATGGTAACATTGCTTGTTGCAGTAGTCTGACAGGAGGAATGTGAAAATCAAATGTAACCATGATAGGAAAATTTCCTAAGATAGTTGTTCCATGATCTCATAGGGACTGCCTAATACAGTTATTCAGCATTATGACAGTGATATTACAAAACTGAAGATAAAGGACAGCTTTCATTTTTCCCTGTGACTTATTTTTAAAAATAAGATTCCTGAATATGTTTAAGCTCGACGGTTCGGTGCTTTAGTCCTGACCACAATTAGAGCAGTGACTGACTAGCTGTGAAATCACAGAACAGGCTGTTAAAAAGAATGTTTGGTGCTTGCTTTATCTTCTGAGGAAGGATTAATGGGCAAAAAATTTGCCATCCTCTTACTTTTCTTTTCAAAACCATGTCTAAAGTGGAAATTTTTTTAAGATAAATGGACTAGAAAATGGTGTTTTTCAGAAGTTATATTCCTGTAGTTACTTTATTTTATAAATAAGTACATATAAATGATGCTATAAACATAGTGTTACATATATGTAATACACATACATATCTGTAGCTAATCTGCATTTAACCAGCAGATTTTTTTTCACATGTTCTTTTACCATTCTGTGAAACCTCTGCAGGACTTTTTCTAATCACTGGTGTCTAATCACAGTACAGAAACAAGATCGTGTTAGCATTTGTGTTGCTCGTTGGTCTTACAAGTCATTGTGTTGGCTCATGGTGTCTTACTGGCCTGGACACAGACCCCAGCCTCACCAGCCTCCCTGGCCCATCCAATGTGAGACTAACCATGAAATGTGACTTTCTGTATCAGGTTCACAGTTTGTGCCTAAGAACTTCTGTGTGTGCTGGAGTCCTGTCTTGTTTGCTTTGTATTCATGATTTTTGGAATATGAGTAATTACGTGGTGAAAAGTGCAATGGAAGGAAAAATGAACATGCTATTTGCAGAGAAAAGGCTCCCTCAGGATGTGCATAATGTGCAAAGTCATCTTGATATATGTGTCCGGACTGTTCAGATAGGTCACAGAAAGGCCCTCAGGCAAGAGCAGCAGAAGGGTACCACAGGATCTGTGCCTTTTAATAGCTGACGTTCTGGACCAAAATTGGTTTCTTGTCTTAACTTTAAGTCCCTATCTTCCCTTTCTGGAAAGTAAATACTTAGAAAGCTAACTTACTGTTTTAAGGCCATGGTTACAAGACAATAGGGAAGAGAAGTGGTACTACAGATGAAAATTGGCTTTATTGCACATGTTCCACAAATTTTCTATTTGTGCAACTACCCTCAAGACACCCCAGTGCTTTCTAAGATTGATGCTGTGCTTTATAGATTTGGAAAGCTGGGTAGTAGAATGTTACAATAAGTGATTAGTCTGAACTTCCACAGAGGCTTAAGAGAGCACCTGAATTACTGCCTGCTTGTTTAGATAGACATAAGCTCCATAAGAACCCAAAACTAATAAGCAGAAAAACAGGGTATTACCCCTTTCTGCACCTGCTTTCCAGATATACAAGTCTGCATTTTGAAGTCAAGCTCCAGGAAGTTTGGTTATGTTAATAAAAACAGTAAAGCACCTTAAATTTGTCAACTCAGATCCATTCCCAGCATATATATATATTTTTTGTTTGTTTGTTTTGTTTTGTTTTTTTGTTAATACTATAAAATATTATTTAGAGAATAATTTTTGTCTTTCTCATTCTTCCCTTTCCTTCAGGAAGATTAGCAGGTCTTCTGACTTGGCAAGAGAAATTTGACCTACTGCCATCTAAATTGTTCGGGGACTGATAATGTGAAAGACCTGTAAGGGTTGGAGAAGATTGTACAGGCAAATACACAGAGGTTTTATAGGTTCTTCCTCTAAAGCAGTTAAGAAACAAATGGATTTTAGTGAGGGAAAGGGAGTCCAGCTGATGTGGACTGAGTAGCAGGGTAGGTACGTTTGACACAAAAATGTTTGGAATAGTAGATTGAAGGGGTTTGACTCTGATCAGAAGCTCCTGTGTATGATGCCATCCTGATGAATGTATTTGGCATGAAAAAACTGAATTAGGAGATGCAAGTGTGAAAATAGCTGTTGCTGAGTAAGATAGGAAAATAAAGTTGATGAGCACAGGAAAGAAGACTTCTGGAGTTCTCTGCTACTTGTGACCTTCCCCAAGTGAAAGATAGCAGTTTACTTGGCATGTGAGGTAGTTCCCTGGGGGTTTTTTTGTGACACAAACAGATACACACACAAAAAAATTAAATGGTTACAGCAGCTTTGGAAATCTTCACCCCTGCCTTCTAGCAGTTTAAATGACCTAAAGTGATGCTTTTTGGCTGAAACCCATTGAATTCAGGAAGAAAAAAATCATCCCAGGAATTTATCTAAAGCTTGATGTGAATCAAGAATGAGTTCTTGGTAGGATGGGTGTAACAAACAATGCATGCTGAAAATGACTGTGCGATGGAAAGATCTCTGTACATTCCCAGAACAGGAAGACAAGCAAAATCATGTGGAAAACTTAGAGTACTTCAAAGTGACATATATTGTCTAGGGGAAGTTTGCTTTTACATACTATGTATAGAGCTTAACTTGAAGTAGAATTTTGTACATGACTGGACAGAATATACATTTAAATACCTAGGAGAAAACGTGTCCTCAACACTCAAGCATTTCAGCATCACAGATAGTGTGTGTAATATTAACTTAATGATGATGACACTCGGTCTGTTACAGTATTCCAATTTATTTCCTCTCTGTTGGTTTCGAATAAAGGCGTATGCTTTTATCTTCACTTAGAAAGCATGGCTTCTACTCTGCCTCGTTGGCTTTCCCACCAGTTTGCTAGGAGTTGAAACAGTAATTTAAAACCTAATACATTCATTAAAGAATGTATTAATGAACATCAATAATTGGGTAAAATTAATTTCTAGAAGGAGGTTTCTAAATAAAGAAGTCTATCTCATACCACTGCAATAGGAGAACACAGAATGAATAAAACCATCAGCTGAGACAAATGAGCACTTCCCTTCGAGTGTATCTCCAGACACTGACATGGGTTGGTTTTGTCTCTAGGTCTCTTTTTTTAAACACTTAATTGCTTTGCTGAAGATGTCACTATAACAAACATGTGGTGGCAATATGAACGATGCTTCAGAAAATTCCTTCCAGGAGTACAAGAGGTCCACCTTCCAAATGTCCTACATAATCTAAAAGTCATAGAAAAAATAAATAGCATCTAAATTTCTAAACAAGTTTACTCAAAGTGGCATGTTCATAAGCCCAACCATTAACTATCCAGTTATATATGGAATCCGAGAAAGATTTCGTTATGTTACTTTTCTGATTCCTTAAAAGTGATATGGGCTTCCTAGACTGAGTAATGCATAGTAGATTTTGATTCTTAATTTCTGGACAATGGAATTTTGGTACAACATAACTGCTACTCTGAGCTAATGGATTTTTACAGAAGCAGATTATGATTCAGTTTAAAGAAAAAATCACATACCTTACTAAAATATAAACCATGCATTAAAGCCCAATGAATATAATATTTTTGTTTAATCAGAGATACTTATATGGATGTAGTTCCACTAAGATGGTAACAGTTGATTGTCTATAAAGGATCAAATGAAGTTACGGTTTAAAAAAGAGCTAGGTTTGAATTAGCTGGTTTTGTGATTAGCTGTAGTTTTTCAAAAGCATTAATCCACCAGGTACTATGTAAGAAATTAAATGTTCCATTTATTTCTAATGTACAAGTGTCAAAAGAATGAGACTACACATGTAAGGAAAAATTTCCCTTCCATTTGGATTTTGAGCTAATATCTTCATAGGTTTCCAATCTAAATCGTCCATTACTTTTCATAATGAGATGATGGAGGTTTATCAGCACTTCAGCTGTCTGTAAAACTTCCAGTGGATCATTGTTTTAAATTACCAGCTGTGGAAGCAACAGCATCTTTTTAACAATTTAAAAGAGCTATGGAACCATGTGCTTCAGTGAAACAAAGCGGGTCTTCTTAGTTCAGCTGATGACACACGGATAAAACAACAAGTAATAGTTTGTATTGTAGTGGTTTTAGGTGAAACTAGGAAGTGAAGAGTGCAGTTTGCTTCTTTTGTCCTTTTGGGTCAACAGTTTAAAGTTCCTTTAAAAGTCTTAGCATTCTTGATAGGTTGTCACCATCTTCAGGAAAGCCAGGGTTTTTCTGTAAGTGTCTAAAATGTACTCTTGCCCATTAAAGGCTGGGAGATAAGCCACTTGCATGAAACATTTAAAAATACTTCTATGAAATGCCATAAGTTAGTTTGAATGCAACAAATACTGGTACTTTTTTTACTGAGTGGACTCTGTACCAATGAGGAAGCGTTCTGGTATATAGCGGTAGTGTTAATGATGCAAAACATGGATGGTTTCTTTATGACTTTGAAAACATACTTGTGGAATATATATATCACATAACTTCTTACACCATTAGTCAGCCGAGAAAACCTAACGCTTTGCAGAGACTTAAAATATATTTGCTTATTTGTAGCTGTTATCATGTGTACTTTGGGGCTTTGTCTTTACCTGTAGAATGATCTGTTCTTTATTGCAATCTGTAGAACCATCTTTCCCTGAAACCAGGCTGAAATTTGATGTTTGATTATAAAATTCACCTCACAGCATCAGCTCAGAAAACTCAATTTTGTGTTGATTTTTGAGACAAGTTTCTAAAGTGCTAAAATGAACTAGTATAAATAAACGTACTGAAGTAGGGGAAAAGAAATCAGTAAGAGAAGGTGGAAAATTTAAATAATACATTAATTGCTGAAACTTCAGTTTAGATTTACTTAATCTGGAAAGGCCATAACTGTTTATGAAACTTCTTCTGTAAGTAAATTACTTAGTAAAATCATAACCTGAGTATCCATTTGATAAGGTCAAAATAGCAGGTGAACCAAAGACAGGATTGAACACTCTTAGCAAATGTGCAGGGTAAAGTCTTGTTTTCTAGAACTTATTTTGGGTCAGGAATGCTTCTGCCATGTATTCACAAATTTAGTAGGTACTGACAGATGAACAACAGCAACAGCAATGAATATATAATTTTTTTTTTTTTTTTTTTTTTTTT
>JAAGNO010023980.1:241490-256651 GCA_033439905.1 Ceryle rudis
GAATGTAGGTTTTTTTGTGGGGGTTTTTTGGGTGTTTTTTTTTTTGTTGTTGTGGGTTTTTTTTTTTAATTTTTCTTTTTAAACGTTACTTGAATTGATTAATTCAAATAGTGCACAGGATTGCCATATGTATTCAGTTTATTTCCAGTATAAATTGCTACGTATTTAAGGTAAAGTTTTTGGATTGGTTTCATTATCTCAAGTAGTAGATGATAGCAGTATTATAGGAGTGCCTGTATATAATGACATTAAATTTGCAGGAGTGTCACTCTAGCCTTTTCTGACTTTATGAAATACTGCAGTACCTGTTTCTAAGGATTTTGTGTGATATGTGCTTTAAACTTTTGCAAAAGAAATAATCTCAAACTGTTGAGTTTTGTGATAGTTTTTAAAACTGTAAGCTTTTAAAAAGTCCAGTTTACAAAAAAAGTAGTAGAAAATACAATCAAATGTCTGTACTTCTGGAGATGTTTTTGGACACACTGCTTTGTGTCCAAAATCCATTGAGAAGCGGGGAATTAGATACTATTATATGAGAAGTGGTTTTATCTGCATTTGTTGTTATTGTTGACAGATGAAATTTTAATTTTAGTGTCTACTATTTTTCAGCCTTTGAATCTATTAAAAAACACAGAGCCAGTCAGCAATTGTAGTTTTAATTCTTTAGCTTTTAGAGATTGTTTTACAGAATTTTTTGGAGTCTTTGTCTTCCTGTCTACATACCTTCAAGTGGCTGCACAGGCAGATTCTTTGTTGTTGAAGTTAATGATTTTTCCTTAAAAATACTAAGCAGCATTGATTTTGAATGTATAGTAGGTACCTATTAGACTAGAAGCTGAAGCACTTGTAAGTAAGGTGAGGTATTATGTGAGATTTTTAGACTAATTGCCTAATGGTAAAGTCATAATTATTCCAGGTGAGTGAACTGTGTTCATTAGGTATCAGTGAGGTAGATTTACGCAGTCATTTAGAGGATGATCCGTAATGAAAATTCTGATGCAAAAAGTAATGGTTAGGTATTTGTGGGTAAGAGACGTATTTACTTTGCTCAGATGTGGTGATGATCTTTAAATATGTGAATTGTTGTTTGGTGTGAAAGGAAGACTCCAAAGTTCTTAATGGACAGTTTGTGTAATGTGGGATGTTTGTACCAAAGTCATTGTCTTTTTGGGGCTAAAAGCTTTGAAAGCATGCGGTGAAAGGATAACGCTTGACCCAAAGATTTCACAGTTTAAATATCTGAGCAGAAGTGGAGTATGGTTGCTTTTGTATAAACACAACATGATGTGAAGATAATGTAGTGGCTTACAGTACTGTACATCTTAATAGCTGTTCTCAGCACGTATATATACTGAAATCACAAAGCTTTCCTTTCAGGGTAAATCTCCGCAATGCAAATTTGAAGTCCACCTACTCTGGGCCCTTAGAAGTCTTGCATAAAACTCAAAGGCAGAAGTATAGTAGCAAATATTAAAAGGGGATTTGGAGTTTAATACTGACTAAAATATTTGTCAGTGTTTGGGGCAAATCCTCTGTGCCTCTGAAATTTTCAACTGTTGCCGTAAAACAGAAGGCAGGGCTGTGTCTTTATAAACGGGGAACTAAATGCCTTTCAATTCGTATAACAAAAATAAGATTAACTTAATTACACAAGGAAATGTACTTTGAATCCTAATTTCACAAGATGTACTGCATAAATTCATGTCCTGGGGGACCGCTAACAAGAACTGTAGTTCATCATTTGAAAGTTAACGCAAGAGAAGAAAAAGGCCAGCTGTATGTGTAGTTTACTGTGGCTGTGATCAATGGATGTGCCACTGCCAAGAGAAAAGTGGTGCAGTTTTCATCTACCATGCATGGTGTTTTTTGGCATAATCAAAGAAATCCTGTAAAAGCCATTGATATGCTTTCATTTAGATTACTGTAAGCAGTCAGCTTAAAAATACATAACCGTTTATTGGACTGGACAAACTGTTCCCAGAAAGGACAGTGTATCTATTGAAAATGTCTTCAAACAACTTTCCTAGGCTTTTTTGGATTTACAAAATGAAAGTTGAGGAACTTCAACAATATTTTGTGATTACATCGGGAAAATACCAAAATTAGGCAATAATTGTTTCTTTTTTTTTAAATACTGTTACAGAATTAAATGAATAAAGATTGGCTAAGAATAAATTTAAACAGCCAAAGAGAAAATTACGATTATTAAAAAAACAAAACCCCATGATATCGGTAATGCCTTTATATATATGCATGCTTTTCTGTTGTATGCTATGGCTTCATTTGCAGTGATTTTTCTTTATTCCACCTTAAGCCTGGCCTGGTGCTTTCCAGAGTGGAGCGTTTTACCACAGATACTTGGAAAAACCACACGTTGCTGGTACACGTGTGTTGCTTTGAAGCATCTTTGGGTGTGATGTGGAACCTGTACATCTTTATCTGGCATCCAGTGACGTGCAGAATCAAACTCTACAACCTGAGATAGGTTATAAAGTAGGCATGTTTATTACGGTGGCAGGCACAAGGGGGGAATCACTCCTCCTAACTTGTGAACCGTACTTCAAAACAAGCAATTATTTATAATGAGAAACATACATATTCACTGGCAAAGGAGGGCTTATTACAATTAATTCCAGGAATAGGTGTGGTTATTATAATTATTTCTGAGAACTCTTTATCATAAGTCTCCTCCCGTTGATGCCTGTGCACTGCTGTCTGGTGGTCATGGGCCAGGGGGTCTTCTGGAAGAAGGCCCACAGTCTTCCTCGCAGTGTATCTTTACCTTTGGCTCAGAATGCAAGGTTGTGCTGAGCCAGCAACTGCAGAACTGGTACGATCTAGCTTATCTCTGGAGGCTCCTCTCTGTTCCCACTTAGCTCATAGTTAGTCCCTCTTACCTATACAAACCGAGGTTACTCAAAACAGTCTGTCAGGGTTAGTTCCTCCTCTCTGTACAAAACAAGCTACAGCTGCAAAATTAAAAGACCACAACATGACATTTATGTCTCACCTAGGGACTCTGGGACAAAGCCATGTGGAGACAGGTCATTGGCATTAATTCTAGATGATCTAGATTCCTTCATGGAGAAGAGTAAAAGGAAGGGCAGCCAATACAAGGTGGAGGGGGGAGGTGGGGATTAAAGAGCTATAAGTGAACCTTACAGTCAGTAAAAGAACCCTGAAAAACCTGGTTATGGAAAAAGAAGACTAAGCAGGTTGACTGAACCTTCCCAGGCTGTGGGCTAAGGTGGAGATGAAACAGGAAAGACACTGGTGGCACTACAGCTCAGGACAGTGGACAAACAGGCCTTGCTGAAGGGTGTCCAAGAGACCCACACAGCACCACCCATGTTTCATGTCTTAAGTGACAATTACCCTTTTGAAGTGCTGTTCTACTAAAGTTGTTTGTAAGTACTAGATGTAGGTGTTTCTGGGGCCTTCCATTGATGGTGTGACTCCCAGGCTGACTACTGCTGCTCAGTGTGTGTGGGCAGTGGTGCTGAACAGCACTGGAGTTACTGGTTCTATAGCTGCATTGCTGTAAGACAGTTTTACTCAGGCTAAATAGAGAGCTATGATATTTACATACCTTAGTACTGAAATTCCTGTAGCTGCTCTGTGTGTGTGTGTGTGTTGACAAATCTTTTCGCTCGCCTGAATTTGCATTTTTTTCTTACACCCTTTTTCTTTGCCTTTAGAAGAACTAATAGCCCGGAGGCACGCAGTCTCACGGTAGACTTCAATTGTATTTGAAAATTGCATGCCAAGTTCCATACAGCTAAAATGAAAGAATTAAAGATTACCCTCAGTTGCTTGTAATTACTTGTGTTTTGTCTGTTTCTGGAGACTCTCTACAAAGCAACGTGTAAACACCGTATTTGTACAAATGCAGCTGTTTCTCCCAGGTTTGCTGATGCATTTATTAAGCAGCGTCTAGATGCTTTTTCCTTAGCGTCCTTTGGTGTCATCAGCAGCTTTGATAGTCATTTCCACCAATTTGACTGTAATTTCTTTTGCCATACGTTATTTATCAGGTGGCTTGTGTTTTAGCAAAACAGAAAGATTTAGAAGAGCACTGAGAAGCACCTGCTTATGCAAAGTGCTTTGGGTAGATCGTTTTCATGAGAGTCCAACTAATCTGTTCATCGTAGATGTATCTCCCTTTGAAACTAACAGCCTTGCTTGCCAGACAAAAGGCAGCAGCGGTGCAGCTCACGCTCCACTGCTTTCAAAGGAGCTTGCTATAAAGAGAAATCAGAAGCACCTGACTGGCCTGTGAAATCACCTTGGGGATCTTGTGCTTCTGAGAAGGAAGGTGATTTATGTACTACTTAAGAAAAGACTACTGGACGTAGTATGTGCAGTCATAGTTGCTGGTGAATCTTCAATTCGTATGTTGACCTGCTTTAGGACCAAACTCTGAGCCCTGTAGTTACAGGGGATGCCTGAAAGCATCCATGACAACTCTGTTCTTTCATGTATTTTCACAGAACCATAAGAAATTACACTCTCTGATTCATCACAGGGAGTACAAATACCACAATTACACAATTAACTGGTGATTTAAAAATTAAGCTTTTAAAATTTGAAGGCATTATACCAGTAAGATGCATTTAATCAGGCGTGGAAATGGGCACCCCCATATGCCTTTGCCCATGTTAGCACCACTCACTGTAGCGCGTGCCCTGCTTTATGATAGGGTTGCATTTCTCCTGCCCTTGCAGTCAGAGTAAGACTATGATTGCCCATGAATTGTTTTAATCAGGATCATTCTGAAACCAAATGATGTGCTTAAATGGTGCATAAAAACTGATCATCCACTGAAGTTGAATGTTATACTTATTTTCTGCAAACATGTTTGAATAACCAATTGGTGACCATGCAGAACACAGTCTGATGATAAACTGTGTGGAGACTTAACCTCTTTTCTCCTTCTACAAGTGATACTTGTCTCATTATTTACACCCTGAGACAGGTGTAATTTAAATGGTCAACCTGAAAAAAAATGCACTGGGTGAACATACTAACTGGAATTTGTATTCAGCTGCTTATAAATGACACACGTCTTGGTTACTTGCAGTAGACTACCATCTTACTGGATTTTTTTGTTTTGTTTTGCATCATTTTACATGTGATCATATTACAGGTTTTATGAATTGCCCCTGCACCAGTTTCCTCTGATAAATCAAATGGTATCTTATCAAAATAATCTCTGTCTTTCTGTCTTTTTCAGAAATTAAAGCCATTAGTTCTGTTGCTCTTCTATTACAGACATGATTGTTTTACAAATCAGATTGAAGAAAGGGAACTGCTCCCATTACCCAGCTGCAATAGCACATTTTGGACCTAAAACTAGATATTCAAAGGCATGTTTGTCTTCAACGACACTCCAGTTTATGCACCAGCAACGTACACAGTGATATGAGGAGGTACAATGAGCCAAAAATCACACTTTTCTCCACACTTGTCACCCCTTTCCCATTTGGTCTAGGCAATGAGTATGTGAATTGAGTATGGAACCTCATTGCAAACTACATGTGATCTCTAATCTAAAATACAGCTTTGGTACAGAAACCAGAAGCAGCAATCACAATTTGAGCATGAAAATTGCATGTAATTGGGATATAAGTTTGTGATCGTAGCATGAGAGTGAGGACAGGGCACAAGAACTGGAATCTGAAGGGTGATTAAATTAGATGGGTTATGTCTCTGACTCTGTTTTTACCTTTTTAAAAATACCAAGGAAAATCATACCTCTTACATCACTTCACATGTTAAAATCGGTTTCGAATATCTTGCTGTAGTTCTGTTAGATGTTATGTGCTTGATGCACTATTCAGTCTAATTCTGTATCTTTCCTCAGGTAAGAAATCGCAAAGGGATGTGATCACAAAATCTTTGAGTTAAAATATGTAAATTTATGTTATGAACGGGGGAAATAATCTTGCTCCCAGTTTGATGCTTCAGTGGGCTTGGATTGAAAGTCACAATCAAGTTTTCAAAATATCTTACATTTGATATGAAATGGATATGTTTATCGGCAGGTGAGAGGAATGCCTTGTTAGGTCATAACTTGCTAAATTCCATTAAAATGAGCTTCTGGTACCTACAACTTAACTGCTTCGTTCTAGGCAGAGAGGTTTTGAATGGTAGGAGTAGCTCCCATGGACAAAGGTAAATGAGCCTTTTTTTGTGTCCAATCTCATTTATAGCCTGCATACCTCTAATCACCACTGTTTCAGTTACACAACTCTACCTCAATCTCTGTTCACACAACACAGAAAAGGATGTTGGGAATGGAATTTTGTTCCACAAGAAACCCAGGAACATACAATGGTTTTTAAGCATCTGCACAGAATTTGGCTTGCTGTCTACACAAGCACAGATCTCAAACATTGGCTCAGGGAATTCCTTAATTGTGACCAGGCTTCCTGCATAGCCAAAACCTTACACTTTATTTACCAACAGTGAGGCGATCTCTACCATCAGCGCAGAGGCATGGAGAGGAACAGATTGGTTTCTTAGAACACAAACAGTGTGGGAGGGCTCAACACAGGCTGCGCTAGCTGCTGCCGCCACCAACTTCAGTTGTTGGTGGCAGCTTGTGAGTGCCCCACAGACTCCAGTCCCAGCTCCTTCGAGGGATTTGCCTCACAGGACGCATACCCTTACTTTGTTCCAACATTTCCATTTGTAGATGCTGTTAACATGAGATAAACCACCATCAACCCTCCCCAAAAGATACATGCAAGCAAAAGAAATGTGAAGTGCATTCCAGAGCAGCAGCCTCCCCCCAGTAGTATTACTGTGCTAACTTCTTGTCACTAAAAACACAGAAAAGGGACTTTGTTTAACATGAAAAGTTTACTGCAGACCTTTGAAAATAAATATAGTATTTCTGCATTTGCAGAATTTTTTAAAATGACTTCTACCTCAGTTACAAACCTCCAGGACAAGACTGAAGAGCCCTGCAACAGTCAGTTTATTCAGTAATTGCTCACAGCATTTGCTTTGGTTTGGATTTTATTTTTCCCTTCCCCCCGCCTTTTTTTTTAGCTTCAGTGAGCCTCACTTAGCATGAACTGTCAACATGAACGATGTTTATCCAGTAGCTTTTATCATTTTTGTCATATCCTACTCAGTTACAGAAAGTACCAGTAAGTTAGAAAGAACACGCTTCTGCCAGAAACTGGTAAGATTTACTGTAATTAACCAAACAGCTGTCTGGACACTGCACATTATATAGGAGAACAATTACAGTTGTGGTACAGTTGACAATTGATAATCTTTAAGGTATTTTTACTCACAGTCATATGGGATTTGTTTATCCACAACAGAGCAGTACAATGTGCTTGGTTTTGCCAATTCCTCCTTCATTTTTCCATCTGTTTTATCCTATGTGTCCTGGTAGCTGTGAAAAAGAGAAGTTTTGAGAGACAAGAAAGTCATACACACAGAGGACAAGATTCACATTTATTTTTCATCAATCAGTTTTACAAGAGATCCATTCACCACTAGAGCTCCTAAATATGAAAGTCCAATGTAGGTAATACAGTCAAAATTCTTCTTTAATAATATTGAAGTGATCAACTAACAAGAAAAAGGAAAAAAGAGCACTCAAATGTACAGAGTGAATTTGGTTTTGGGGTTCTTTTTGGACAGTCAGCTGAGATACAGTTATCAAAGGAGGTTGATAGTTATTTTGCTCAGAGCTAAATGCAGACTAACATCATTCATGATCTTAAAATCCAAACATCACTCCATACCATGTGGCACAGAAGATGTTTAGCATGAAAAAGTTCTTTCCTGTTTATTTTCTCTAATGGTATTCTACAAAGAACAATGTGTATGTGAGTGAGGGGCTCGCATGAGGAAATAAAGAGCCACCTCAGATGGCAGTCATGTGAAGGAGTCTAATGTAGATTGCTGCAAGCAGAGATCAAATATGGTAAGACAAGGGTCAGATTCTGATCTCTTAGCTAGTATGTCTGTTTATTTAGAAGAACTGTTGGAATACACTAGTCAGTGTACAGACAGCAATCAGAATTGGTCAAAAGTGGAAATATGGAGAAGCAAAAAAGCCCACACCTTCAAATGACCTGGATTCTTCAAGAGTTTTTTTGATCGCTGCGAAGTTCCTTTGATTTATATAGTTGCCATTGTACCAACAGATCAATGAAGTTCTTCTAATAGTTTTCAGCACTGCACCATTCAAGATGCAGAACTGATTCCCTTGCATGCTGCTCACCTAAGCAGTCCCATTAAAAGCAAGTGAGCTACATCAACAGGACAGCAAAGGACGCTCGCAGTACAGCCTTTAGATTTTACCAGACTTACTATTAGTTACACTTTTCTTATGGTCTGCTAAACTGTTTAATGACCTCAATACTAAAATTCCTGGGTTATATTTAAAAGTGCCTTTGCAAATGCTTTTCCTGAAAGCTGGAAAATGAGAAGACATCCAGGAAACAGTGACACTTTTAACAGTATAATTCTGAATCTCCATTTTATATTGGTAATAAAAGCTTTCAAGGCTTGGGTTTGTCAGTTTTGTAATCTTCACAACACACTCTAAAGATAACGTTTCCTCTCACTCAGCCATCCTATTGCATATGTTCCATCCCTGTGGTCAGCACTATTGTGGGTGAGACGAACACAACTCACTCAAAAGAGAGTTCAGGAAGTTCGATGGAATTTAAAAAAAAGCTCAACAGTGGTTTGACAGCAAGGTTCACCTTATTAATTACTGCATGGATGAAATGGACAAAGGCAAATTGATTGAGACTTTTCACACAGATCCAAGAGACAGAAATAGTAAGGAGACCCCTCCCATTGGGTCACAAGGCTTGGAGTGGAGCCCCTTGTTTTCTAAACTCCTGTTTGGATCCTAGGTGCAGCTGAATGCAATCCTAAGTCTCAGACATCGTCAACAGTTTATATCTAATGGAATTATCCATATAATGTTTATAAAAATACTCAGATTAATAGCTACACAGATTAATAATGTTTCAGAATACTAATTCAGCATGTTTCCGAATACTAATTTGGTCATGTACTAACGATCTGTCATGGGTAAGGGGTCTCTCCACCTTGGGCAAGAAAGGATCTCAGTCTCAGGTGAGGAATCTCAAACCTTGAAAGGAATACCTGCTCAAGGGGAGTCACCTGCCATGCAGTCCATCCAGCTGCAATTTAGGAGGAACTCAAATGGGCACCCCCAATGGTAATATTTATAGAGTCAAGTAAATGGATGTGCTAGTTAATAATACAGACAAGATAGATGTCTCTGTTTTAGCTCTGGTATCTTTTTCTGCACTTTGCTTATCATGGATTTTTGGGTTTCATAACCACCTTTCAAAATATTTTGTGAGGCATTTTTACTCCCGTGTATGAGAGGAAGGGGCTTTCCAGCTCATGAACACAATCTATGAACTCACCACCACTGCAAAAGGTGTAGCAAAAAAGGGGACATAGGAAGGCAGGACAGTAAGAAATCCTGGAAAGCTGCTGGGAAAAGCTTTTGTCTTCTTCAACAAATGAACATCATAAGCAGTATCCCCACCAATGAGCTGTACAGAAATGCCTACACAGACAGTTGCAGAAGGTTTCTGCTGTTGTCCACAGCACAAAGAAAATCTAGCCAGGATTCCATAATGAAAAAACCCAGCACATTTCACTATAACGCAGGCAGCATTGTGCAGGTGAAGCGAGACCTACACCAGATGCAGTTACTCCCAGTCAGACAATACCTGATGCCTGTCATTAGGAAAGGTGGGTTAGGACATGCTGCCAACGTCTTCATTTTTTGGGGTATGATGGAAATGTTCAGCAGAGAGGCTGTAGCCTGTCATTTGTTTGTGATAGTTCTGCTTGTGATCTGTCTTGTGACCATTACAAATAAGATTCTCTGTTGACAGAGAGCGCTGCAGAGAAAGTGAGGAAGGAGACAAACTCCTGGAGGGGAAGTGACTGATGGGGACTGGCAATAAATGTTAGGGTATGGCAATAAATGATGGGGAATAGCAATAAATGGTGAGGACTGGACATAAAGGGTTGGGAATGGCAGTAAATAGGGGAGACTGGCAATAATTGGTGGGGAATGCCATTAAATAGTAGGGAATGGTGGGGGCTAATGAGAACTGGTGGGGAATGGCAGTATATGGTGCAAATTCGTAGGGACTGGCAGAGGACACTGTAGAATTTTAGGGAATGGTGATAAATGGTGGGGATTGGTGATGAACAGTGATGATTGGTGGGCAATAGTGGCAAGTGGCAGGGAATGGTGGGGAATGGCAAGGTAATAAGTTGTCCATGGAACAGCAATGTGCCCTTGGGGCCAAGAAGGCCAGTGGTATCCTGGGGTGCATAAAGAAGTATGGCCAGGTCAAGGGAGGGTCTCCCTTCCATCCCCCTCTCATTCTGCACTAATGAGACCACATCTGGAGTATTGTGCTTAGTTCTGGTCTCCCAAGTCCAGAGGGGAGTCCAGGAGGGACAGGGAAATACTAGAGAGGGTAAAGATGATGAAGGGACTGGAACATCACTCTTACAAGGAAAGGCTGAGTCCTGAGGCTGTTTACCCTGGAAAAAGAGAAGACAGAGGGGATCTTATTAATGTTTACAAATATCTGAAGGATGGGTGTCAAGTAGAAGGGGCCAGTCTCTTTTCAGTTGTGCCCTGTGATAGGACAAGAGGTAATGGTCACAAGCGGGAACACAGGAAGTTCCACCTCAACGTGAGGAAAAAAATTCTTTATCATGAGGGTGGTAGAGCCCTGGACCAGGCTGCTCAGAGAGATTTTTCTCTAGAGATTTTTCAAGACCCACCTGGATGTGTTCCTGTGTGGCATGCCCTAGGTTTTCCTGTGCTGGAGCGGGGTTTGAGCTCAGTGATCTCCAGAGGTCCCTTCAAACCCCTATCATTCTGTGATGCTATGAAATAGGGAATAGTAATAAAAGGTGGTGAATGGTGGGGAATGCTCGGGAATGGTGATAAGTGTTGGGGAAGAGTGAGAAAGGGTGAGGATTGGGGAAATATAGCGTAATGGTAATAAATAGCAATGAATGATGGTGAATGGTGATAAAGGGTGGGGATTGGCAATAAATGGCAGGGAACAGTGGGAAATGGTGGGGAATGGTGGGGATTGGGGAATATTGAGAAAGGGTGGGGAAAAGCAATAAATGGTAGGGAAGAATAGCGGGGAATGGTGATAAATGGTAAAGAATAATGGAGAGAGTTGAGGAATAATGGGGAGTGTTGGGAAATGGTGGGGATGGGGGATATACAGTGGGGAATACTGAATGGTCGGGAATAGTGGAGACTGGAAATGAATGGCAGGGAAGGGTTGGGAATGATGGAGAATGGTGGGGGAATGGGAAAGAACAGCGGGGAATGGCAACAAACCTTGGGGAATGACGATCCACAGCAGGTAATGGCAATGAATGGTGGCTAAGGGCAATTAATAGTGGGGAATGGCTCTAAAAGGCCATGCAGGCATGGTGGGGAAAGGCAGGGAATGGCAAAATAAGGACAATATATAATTGGGAACTGTGATAAATAGCAGGGAATGGTGATTAATCGCAACAAGTGGTGGTGAATGGTGGGCAATGGCAAATGGTGAGGAAGGATGGAGACGAGATAAACAGGGAGGAAAAGTGAATTATGGTAGCAGTGAGGATACAAGAGGGGAGAGGTACAGAGTTGGACTGGAAAGGCAGAGAATGCCAGGAAATGGGGACAAAATGTGAGGAATGATGGGAATGGTGGTAAGTAGTGGGGAGTGGTGGGGAATGGGGAGCAAAAGCTGGGAAGCATGGGGGAAAAACAGGGAATTATTACAGATGGATATTATTATATTGCTTCCATTGACCAAAGCCGCCTCAGAGTTTCCATGATGAGGTCACATTTAAGATACAGACACAAATGTAACTGCTTTCAGAACTATTTCCCAAAACTTACCTCAGTGTTGTGCAGCTGAGGGGTAACTGCTTCTTTGAGCAGTTCAGTAGCTTCCTTGTTTAGCATTTGGTCAGTCTGTTTCTTTTAGCCTCACGCTGCAGTGTATGGATAAAGCAGGGGTCATTGTGCTGTAAATCACATCTACTGTCTTCACAACTCCTGCCTGGATTTAACTATAGCTGTCTCTACCTTTCTTGGAAATACATTATCATATCTACTGCCTGAAATCCTTCAACTGAAGATATTTCTTATGTCCCTTTTGTTTAGGAATTATATAATTTTGAGGCACAACATCAATATATGAGAGATAGTCCCTTCCCTAGCAAATTATCTATATAGTAAATCCTGAGAGTTAATTTTAATAGTTAAGTATTAAATTGGCCAGTACAGTACAAGCCTCATGGACAAATCACATTAATGAGCACCGACACTGGCAAGATGTCAAGGAAAGTTCAACTAAATTAGTTGGTTTATTCCTAGCCTGAGAAACTGGGAGCAAAATAAATCCTGTGTCACAGCTTGTACATTGCAAATGTCAATAATATTACGCTATTTCACAGTAGGCTAGAAGCCTTTGTTTCTCAGATTTTTAAGAGTTTATTAAAGTTGTGGGGTTTTTTTACTACAGAAGAAAATGGTCTTCTAAGAAAGTATTTCAATGTGACAGATTTTTCTGTAACTTATTGATGGGAGCATTAATAGTGGAGGGGGAAGTAAATTTTCAAGAGTTTTGATTAAAAAAAAAAAATGCTATCAAATCTTTCTGTGTGAATTCTTCCAGTTATCTTGTGCTTTCCTTTTACCTCTATTTCTACTACATCAAACACTAGAGATTAAGAATATATAGTCAAGTCACTGTTCTTAATACTTGTATTGGAGCTACTTGTTTTATAAGCTACTGCTAAACCCGAGTTGAAATTCAGTATCTGAACTGTGGTAACTCCAGTGATATACTAGCTTGAAGCTGGGAATTCTGGAAATTTGGCAAGAGTCATTTCTCTTCCTTCAGAATGTCTCATGCCAGGAAGAGTGGGGGTCATTCATTTGTTAAGACTCATCATATTGGTAGAGGAAAATTAGAATAACTTATATTAAGCTCAGTAAAATCAGTGACATCACTGTAATACAGCTACACTACCCCAGGAAACACTAAGTTGTTTCTTTCTGAATTAATTACTTGAAAATAACATCAACTTTCATGAAAACTGAAAATACTTGTCACCATAGCATGTTAATGGGAACCTCACAGACAGCTCAGAAAGGAACATGAACATTAAAAAAGTCAGACTTAAACTGCTTCTCTTGTACTTAAGTAAGGGCTTTTCCTCTCATTTTTTTCTACTCTTCTGTAATCCCCTCTGAGCTAAATAACAGCTCCATAAAATAAATAAATACAAGTAGGAATACTGTCTTGAACTTTACTGCTTGAGCCTGACTTGCAGTGTGACCCTTTTTGTTAAAAACAACAAAAAACCCCCACAAAACAAACAAAAACCACACACACACACAAAACTAAACTAAACTAAAAAAACCCCACAAACAACAAAACACAACAGAATAAAACTCTTGTTATTTCTGGGTACCTTCATTTTCTTTAATGGGAAAAAAAAAAAAGAAAAAAAGAAAATATGAGTGGCTTGCAAATTAGAAATTCTAATCCAAATATATAAAAATAATCTATCAATACTACTGTCTTGTGCTCATCCATGGTCTGAAATGAGTGTGGTGGATATAACAACAGCCCAAGACTTTTGACAGAGAGTTTAAGGACTAAGCAGATGAGCAGCAGAAATAGAGAAAATACAGAATTAACCTCACCTGAAAATTTTTGAGTGCAGTTTCAGAAAACTCACAGCATCACTGACAAGCTTCCTCAGAAGAACAATGAAAAAAAATCAGAAACGCATCCTAACTATGTCATTTACCTCCTGGCATTCCAAAATTGTAGACCTGCAGAGACAAAGAAGTAGCGGCTCCTGAAAAGACAACACATAATGAAAATAAATCAGCCACCCTCAAAGTTTGAAATTCCAGTTTCACATAGTAAACAGAAAGGGTAAGAAAAATGGAGAGTACAGGGAAAAACATACAATGTAGAAACCAGCTTTTAAGTATTTAACTTTGTAAAGAGTCTAATGACACTTGGACTGTACACCAGCCTGCTTTTCTGGAGATTTTTGGATGTTCAGCACACAAAGGACTGTGGCATGTTTGGTGTATCAAGTATGTATTCTAACTTGATCCAGGGATTTAGAATACAACAGATTTGTCTGAATCTTCAGTGCTGTTATCTATTAAAAAAAAAAAAAAAACCAACCCCCCCAAAAAAACAGAAAATACAGTTTAAGTACGTTACAAAGTACACGTACTCTGGAAGTGATTCACAGAATCCCAGCATGGTAGGGGTTGGAAGGGTCCTATAGAGATTTCGTCTAGCGCCCCAGAGCAGGTTGCCCAGGATCGTATTGTTGAGGCAGATTAGGAATATCTCCAGAGAAGGACACTTTGCAACAGGAAAGACATTTTTCCTCCTGTACATCTGTTTTGGTTTGTGCCCGTTGCCCCTTGTCCTGTTTCCGGGCACCACTGAAAAGACTTTGGCCCCATACTCTTGACACTCACCCTTTAGGTATTGACAAGGATTGATAAGAGCCATTCCAAGGATCTTCATACAAATCTAGAGCGTACCTCCTCTGAAGAAAAGTTTGCAGTTAGCCTGTTGTAGAACAAGTTGTGGTAATAAAAAAGCACCCCAGCTTAGCATAGTCCACATGATTTTGGATCTCAAAGCTATCAACAAAGTCAAATTTTATATTCCTTTCTTTGTTGTGAAGATACTTAGGGGAAATGGCTGGTATATTGGTAGTCTTGAGAATAAGTTTTCTGTAAAATGCTCAACATGGCTCAAATTGCATTTCTTTCTTCTTTATAATGTTGTATAATATCTGAAAATGCCTTATTATTTGTAGGTGCTGTTGCTATGCAACCAGTTCACCCTTCTTGCTTTTAGAGATGAGCAGGCAGTAATTCCTCTAAATGTTTTAACCAAATGTGCAAACAGCCAAAAAACCACCCCTGGTCCCCATCTCTAGGTGGGCTCCCGTAGCTCTGGAGAGAGTTCACGCCACGGGCAAACGAGTCCATTTTGACCTGGCTGCTCCGGATCTGGGACGCTGCAGCTGATGATACAATTCTGGATGGG
>JAAGNO010023981.1:0-10369 GCA_033439905.1 Ceryle rudis
CTTTACTGTAAGGGTCAGGGAGCACTGGAACGGGCTCCCCAGAGAGGTTGTGGAGTCTCCTTCTCTGGAGATTTTCAGGACCTGCCTGGATGCGTTCCCCTGTGACCTGTGCTAGATTATATGGTCCTGCTCTGGCAGGGGTGTTGGACTTGAAGATCTCCAAGGTCCCTTCCAACCCCTGACTTCCAATCCTGTGATCCTGTGAGAAGTGAGGGGACATCCACCACTCAGATCTCCATACTTCTTATCACGAGTGAGCATGTGCAAAGCAAGCTGGAAATCATATTGTGTGGTTTTGGTGGGATGAGTAGCATTTTACCTCTTTTGCTTTGGCTTTATTCTTAATATTGTTTTAAGAATTCCTATGACAACTTGTGGCAAATTAAGTATATGAAACATCTTAGAAAAGTTTTCCTTTATTCAAGCCACTTGCCATCTCTGTGTCAGACAATATAGCAGGGCAGTAAGGTTCTAAAAGGAAACATATCTGAATGTCCAAGTTGTTTCTGAAGCTCCAGGAGTTGTGGTGTGGGGCCTGCCAATGACCACGGAAGCAGTGACTGCCCAGTTGCTTTACCTGCAACTCCAACTAGGGAAAGATGGTGTAGTTACAGCTCTTACATCCTCACTTAGGCTAAGTTCCTGCTTTCTTGATGGAGCTACATTGTGCTGGTTTTGTCTGGGAGAGAGTTATTTTTCTTCCTAGTAGCTGCTTTTGCATTTGTGTTGAAAGCAGTGTTGGTAATACAGAGATGATTTTGTTACTGTTGAGCAGCACTTACACAGAGTCAAGGCCTTTTCTGAGACTCACATCACCCTGAGAGTAAGGAGGCTGGGGATGCACAGGAAGCTAGGAGGGGACACAGCTGGTATAGCTGGCCCCAACTGACCAAAGAGATATTCCATACCATATGACATCATACTTAACATATAAATCTAAGAAAAAAAGGGTGGATATTTGGAGTTAAGGTGCTACAGCACATGTAATTTCTTGGAGATGGTTGAACATCTGCCTACCACTGGGAATGAGTGAATAGAGTCTTCTTTTGCTTTGTCTGCGTGTGCAGCTTTTGATTTACCTGTTGTTTTCATCTCAACACACAAGTTTTCTCAGTTTTACCTTTCTGATTCTCTCCCCTGTCCCACTGGGGAGGAGTAAGTGAGCAGCTGCGTGGTGCTTAGTTGTTGGTTAGAGTTAAACCACACACACATGTTCAATGAAGTTAATGGCATTAAGTATATGAGGTTATATTTATCTTGTTTTCATGTCTCAATATACCTGTGAAAGACCAGTTTAGTGCTTACTACTGAGAGCATATTTTCTGGGAAATGACCAAGATACAGAGTAAAAATAAACCTAAAACTGATATTCAGATTTTCTTGAGACTTCTTTTTCCACAGATTTCTCTAGCTTCAATTTCAATTTAGATGCTAATCTCATTTTTGCTTTTTGGGGGAGTGTGAATTGAAACCTGTGTGATTTGAAGCATAACATAAGTGTCCACTTGAATTAAGCCCCCATTATAGAGTGAATGATATCAACATAAACAGCAGCTATCAGGGTTTTAGGAAAGTGCTGCAGGAACATTTCACATGGCACTTTAAAGAGGGAATCAAGATGGGGAAGAGCTTGGTTTCTTTTGTTTGAGCTCCAGTACACTACCACTTCAAAGCAGGAAAACAAAACAAAACAAAACAACAACAAAACACAAACAGCAATAACAACAACAACAAAAGAGGAGAAAAAATTAATAGAAGGAAAACAAAGAAACCAAAATGAATGGAGTAAATGCTACTGCTCTAAAATGGAAGATAAAAGAGAAGGGTCTGCCAGATATAAGGGTAAAATCTTGCTTTTTAGATAGATCAGAATAAATTCCAATTAATTTTAGTGTTTTCTTTTAGAAATTCCAGTGTGTTCTTTTAGATTTGCACTAGCCTAAGTGACAGATGGAATTAGTCAGACTTTACATCAGTTGCACTGAGAGCAGAATTTGTCGTGGTATCACTGCAAGAGGGTGGGCTGTCTTTCAGTGCAAAGAATCCTCCTATTACTATTAGAGGTTGTTTCCCTTCATTTTTCCCTAGCTCCTCTCATACTAGTTTTAAATTTCCTTTATTCACACTCTTTCCTAATCTTCCCCAATTTATGTAAAAGATGTTCTGAAATATGCTTGATTACTAGTTTCCACTCCTACACAATAGATTTGTGTTTGCAACCTCCCTACCTTTGCAGTAAGTCTGCTGAACACTGATCCTGCTATAGTATTATCTCCTGCCTCCTATCTGCTAGGCACTTACACTGTCTTACCAAACTCTATTTGATCTTTTACTACAACAAACATGCTATCTCACAATAACTAGCTGTAGTGCACCTGAGTTCTTCCTTTATACCATTTTTACTGACTTCTTAATGCAACTATTATTTCAGTTTCCTCAATATATTTTTCAGTAGTCTTTATACAGTAAGCAAACCTATGCTGTCTTTCAAAGAGCATCTCAAACTCACCACTTTGGTTTTTTGGTAACATTTTCACCTTCTTAAACTTTGCACCTGTTATCTTCCTACTAACCTAAATTATTATTCCTATTAATTATTATTCCTATTAACCTAAATTATGCAATATCTTTGTTATTTGGCACCACTAACAAATTGTTTGTGAAAACCTAACATTATTTATGAAGGAGTCTACACACAGCATGCACAAACCCTTTTGAACAGAGCAGAAGACAACAAAGCTTCTGAATTCAAGGAAAGCGCCCTGTCCTGTGCATCTCAAGTGCTGCTCAGATCTATGTAGAGGTCTAGCACAAGCCTAACAAAACATTACATCCCTCTGCATCTCCTAAGAATTACTATTATTTCTAGTTGGAAAGCATAGCTTTGTCATTACAGAGGTGGGCAGGGATTCAAAAGCAGGCTGCTCTTCACAGATATTCCACTGGGTCCCTCTTGGACAACGAACAAAACATTTTCCTTTTCTGTGCATCAGCTTCTTTGCCTGTAAAATGGACTCTGAATATGTCCATCGTTAGTCTTCCATATTTATGGCATGAATAGCTTGTGCATGGAGACTGCAGTAAGATTTAATCAGGCACATGCATTAGCACATAGAGGAAAAGCCTATTGTTCACCTTGAGAAGAAAAATCTATCTTCTTATCCAGTATGTATATTGTTTTATTCAAGTCATAAATACACACAATTTCAGTAACTATTCTGTCATTTCAGTTTATATCCTTAGTAATCACACCAATCAACATAAAAGGAATTGCCAGTACGCTTCTGTTCTCACTGTAACTGATTATAAATTGTATTTGCTCCCTCTAAACCACTTTAATTTTGCATCTCTCTGTGGATTTGGCTATTTTTCCCTGGATAAAGCTATTACACATTGTACAGTACTTGTATATTTGAAAAAGAACCAACATAACTACATTAAAAAGTACAGAGACATTTGGTCTGCTAAGGCACAGAAATAAACTGACTCCTACCTTTGATAAGACCTGCTCTCACTTTTGCTCCTATGCTCATTCTGTATCCTCTGCACATCCAAAGCTATGTGCACATGGCAAAGTGAAGATGTGATGGTGGCATTTGCGTATGACAACAAGAGTGAAAATGAGGTGCCAGATGCTTCAGCATGTATAAACAAGCAAGATTTGCACCGTGGCTCCATTAAGTGTCTGAATGCTGACTGCAGATCTTCCAGGAGCTCATGTCTTTATGCTTCCACCATGATTTTTGAACCAGCACTCTCTGAAGGGAGGCTTTCAGCAACAATGAAAATCTGCCCAAAGAGTCAAATGCAGATCTGAAGGGATGCAGAATGAACACAGGAGCACAAAGCAGTTTTAGCAGTTTGCTATTCAGCCCAGTTAACATGAGGTTCAGAGAAAAGCTCTTGATTTGCCAGGTTTCACCTTTTAGATAACTGTGGGCATGTAACTGGAATTTCCTCTCCTACATTCACTCTGAGGTGTGTTTCCACAGCATGGGGTGCTGGCACTGTCTTACCGTATACTGCAAATTAGGAAGGCAAATGCTCTGTGTGCCCAGTTGAGTCCCAGGAACATCTTAGTTCAGCCCAACGAATTCACAAAAATCATTTGGCTGGGCCTTGTAATGTACATATAAACCACAGTACATAATCGGTGAAGTCCTTTGAACTAAGAACTGAGTGATACACTTTTTTCTTAGTAAAGTTTGTGCTTTTTTATAAAACACATTTTATAAACGTGTTTTATAAAAACACATTTCCAATGTGGGTTTTTGTGTGTATGTGTCTATATTTAGATTTGGCTAAGAACAAATGACAAAACAGATTCTTCTCATAGTGGTTTTGTCCTGACTGACTTCAATGGAGCAATGCAAAGAAAATAAGGCCATTCATGTGAATTTTAAAACAAAGTCTTCATCTGAAACAGATAACCCATTTTTGAAAAGCTGTCTAATTCAAACCAACAAACTCAAGGCAGAGTCCACCAACATGAGTAAGAATATTTATGTAACTGCTATAGAAGTCAAAAAAGACACATTTTCATCCAAGGAAAACCTTGCTGTATTCAATGACACTTTAAGGGCACATTCATTTATTTGTTGCTAAATGATCTAGATCTGTAGGAAGCTCCATCCTCTGGGATTTACCTTGGACTGAAATTAATGTACATGGTGAAAAAATTTACTGAGGAAGAGAAAACCTCTTCAATGTTTGATTTAGATGAATGTTAGAGAAAGCAAGCATTTAATAATCATATTCTTGATAGAAAAGGCTGTGGAAGAAATTGTGTGTAGCTTCTAAAAGCCCTTACATAGTTCTGGAAAACACAAACAGGGCAGAGAATTGAGGGGAGGCCATGCTAGCAACACTTTACATTGACTCCAGAGAATGCTAGCAGCTAAAATCGCTTCAGGGAGCTGTATGCAAAGGAAAAGTTTCAGTGTATGATAACATCCTCCATGCTGGACAGACAAACAACACAGCAATAGCTTCTCAATATTCCTGAAACACCCATGCTACACAGGGATAGCAGTAACACACAGACCTGCTGACTTCTTCTAGCCCTTACTTTCCATTAAGAAATGTACACCTACAACTTCCCTTTCAGTTTCCCTGATGCCATCATCAGAAAGAAGCCTTTTGAAAAGGATTCTTCCCCCTTTACTCATTATCTTCATCTCACTGTCCCATTTGTCATGTAGTAATAGAAAAGGCATTTAATTTCTTTTATATGTTTACTAGTGCTAGTACAGCCAAAGTAATTAAAAAACCCCAACATTTTGGAGAATGACAGACATTACTGATTCTTTTAATCAAGAGGAAAGGCTCAAATTATTATTTTCTATATGACTTTATACATGTTTTATATCAATAAAAATGCCTCATTTTCTACTCCAGTCAAACCCCTGAACTGTTAGAAGAATCATCTATATAAAAACAAGTATTAATAACAAATTTTGCTGTACAACTTTTAGCAGCAAACAAAGAGTAAGATAACCTCTCTTCAAGTATGACCACACAAACAGTTGTTGTGTGTGTTCAGCAGCAAGCATAGAAATAGACTTATGGCTTGGTTCTGGGCCCAGATTTAATTTTTATTACATTAGGCTGTGCTTTCCATTATTATTCAGGACAGTACCCATCCTTAATTAGCTGTCTCCTCTAACAATAAGATGGAAGTTGCAGGACTGTTTGATTACTTCAATGAAATTCCCATTTGATGACCTGCACTTTTATGAAATTGAACCTCATTAAATCAAAGGTCCTTTTCTATGTTACACTGTTACATATCCACTCCCTTCACTGTAGGCACTTTCATTTGATGTTACTTTTATTTCATTTTAATGCACTGTGATTGTCAGAGTCCTCCTGCCACCTGACATTATTTTTGACAAAGTTCCATTTTATCATTTACAAATTCTCAATGTGTTAAAAACTCTAATAGATTGAACATCCCAAAGGGAAGAAGGCAGGCAAAAGTGAAGAGGGTGAGAACACTCATGTTTATTTCACAGATTAATTATTGCAAGTAATTTGATCTCCCAGGCTTTATGAGATCAGCTGTATTTGCTGCAATTTATTTAGAATGTAACTGCCAGATTTCAAACAGGTACCAGCCGTGCCTAACATGATACTTCCAGCCTCAATATTTTTTCTATTTCACATAATAAATATTTTGATGCCAAGTCCTGTAGTTTATTTTAAATTATTCTTTTAGAGACTATTCCTGATTGTTTTATCTGACACTTGCCCAAACACATCTTAAGTGTCTGGCTGTCCAAATAATTAGGCTGAGAGCAATTACCATTCAGATTTTAAGTATCAGACAGTAGTAAAATTGCTGAGATTGGAAGGTAGTTGAACAGATCATCTAGCCCAACATTCCTGCTGTTCTATTTCAAATTGATGAGGTCTGTGTCTTTTTGGGTTTTGAATATTACCAAGGATGGAGACTCCACATTCTCTGGGCAACCTGTCCCAGTATTCAACAACCCCAAAAAAATCCCAAACATCTTTTTCTTATGTTTAAATGAAATCTCTCACATTTTACTCTGTGTCCATTTTTTCTTGTCCTTATCCTATCCCTTCACCGTTTTTGTGATCTTTTGCTGGACTCACTCCTGTCTTTTGTCGTCTCTCATGTACTAGGGAGTGAGCACTCCAGATGAATACAGGGAAAGTATGACCTCCCTTAACCAGCTAACAGTGTCCTGCCTCATGCATCTGTCAATGCCCTTGGCCTTTTTTTGCCACTAAAGCACATTGCTGGCTCATGATAAACTTGGTCTTCACTGGGACCAGGTCCTTTTCTGCAATGTTGTTTTCCAGTTGATCAGCCCCAGCCTCTCCTGATGCATGGGATTAATCTTGTACAAACACAAGGCTTTACACTTGCCTTTGTTGAACTTCATGAGGTTTCTGATAGACCATTTCTGGAGCTTATTCAGGTCCCTCTGAGTGGCGCCACACCCTCTGGTTTAGCAATCACTCCTCTCACACATGTTGAGGGAGGAAGCATTCTGTCTCATCATCCACATCATTAGTGAAGATGTTAAACAGTATTGGCTCTATGTTTGATTCCTGGGGTGCATCACTAGTAACTGGCTTCAAGGTGGACCTTGTGTCCACAACCATTTAAGCCTGACCATTCAGCTAGTTTTCAATTCATGTCACTAACTCATATCAATTTGTCAGTAAAAATATTATGGGAGATGGAGTCAAAAGCCTTGCTAAAGATAAGATGAACAATATCCACTGCTCTCCCCTCATCCATCATGATAATCACTTCATTGTAGAAGGCTATGAAGTTGGTCAGGCATGATTTGCCCTTCATAAATCCTTGATGACTACTTCAAAGACCTTTTTGTCTTTCACGTGTTTGGAAATGTTTTTGCAGATGATTCAGTCCATCACTTCCCATGGGATAAAGGTCAGGATGACTGGCCTGTGTCTCCTGGGATCCTCCTTCTTGCCCTTCAGGAAGACAGGAGTGGCAATTACTTTCTTCCAATAATGAGGAACCTCCTTCAGTTATCATAGACTTTCAATGCTGATCAAGATTGTTCTTGCAATGACATGGATCAACTCTCAGCACTTATGGGCACAATCCATCAGGTTCCAGGGGCTCATGTATCTCCAGTTTGTTTAAATGTTCCTTAACTAGATGTTCCTTGACCTGGGACCCCTGAAGGTAGATCTTACCAGTAAAGACTGAGGTGAAAGAGAAAAAGAGTGCCTTGGCCTTTTTCATGTCCTTTGTGAACAAATCCCCTGACCCATTCAGCAACAGTCCCATATTTTCAATCAACTTCTTTCTGCGCTTATATGTCTGTAGAAACCTTCTCCCCATGTTTCACCAGATTTAACTCCAGAAGGGCTTTGGACTTCCTAAGCTCATATTTGCATGCTCATACAGTCTCCCTTTATTCCTCCTAAATAACTTTATCTTTGCTTCTACCTCTTGCACAGTTCCTTCATGTCTAAGTTCAATTAGAAGCCCCTTCCTCATTCATGAAGGTCACGTACTTGTCAGAACAGACCTTTCTTGAGCTTGGAGGAGGCAATTCTTGAAAATCAACTAACTCTCCTGGAAACTTCTCCTCTTCAGGGTAACATCACATGAGGTTCTTCCAAGCAGATTTCTGAAGAAGCTGAGGTGTGTTTTCCAAAAGTCCAGGCTGTGGTCCTGCTTCTAGCTCTGCTCCCTTCTTTCAGGATCCATAACATTATCTCATAGACACTACAACCTGCCCTGGTTTTTAAACCTCTGCCCAATACTTCCTTGTTTGTATGAGGTTCAACAAAGCATTTTCCCTCCTTGGTTGCCTGTGTCAAGAAGGTGCAATCAAAGCACTCCCAAAATATCCTGAAGTTCCCATGTATAGCTGTATTCTCTTTCCAGCATATGCTGAGGGGGCTCAAGTCTGTCATAAGGCACAGGGCCTGTGAACACAAGACTTCTTCCAGTTGTGTGAAGAAGGCCTCATCTACTTCTTCCTGGTCAGGCAACCTGTAGCAGATACCCAGAACAATATCACCCATGTTGGTCTGCCAACTAATCCTGACCCATCAACTCTCCCCAGGTCATTGTTCATCTATAGGCATGTGCCCCACTGCTGTCTCAAGAAAAGGGTGATCCCTTCTTGCTGTCCAAGTCTGTCCTCCCTGAATAGTCTGTACTCATCCACCACAGCACTTCAATCACGTGAGTTATCCTACCATGTCTCCATGATTCCACGGAGGTGATAACTCTAACTGCACACAGACCCCTGATTTCTACAGTTTGCTCACTTTAGAGAGGCAGCAAGCCATGCTGATTTCACAGAAAGGTCATGGGAGTTTTCCCCATAACTCTGCCTGGTAGGCACTTAAATACGTGGTTATGCTTGGGAGGAGCTCCCTTCTGTCTTGTTTTGTTGATTACAGTATCCCTCTTGCTTATATCACATGACAACCTTATCCATCACTTCCTCATGTCATTGCTCGTCATCCTCCCCCATTATTCCTAATTCAAAGGGTACCTCACAAGGCTGGCCATCCAGTTGGCAAAGAAGTCTTGTTTTGCTTGATCAGATCGATCCCATATCTTACAAGCAATTCTTAATCTTCAGAAGAGAGACCCCTGATTGAGAAAAACAAAACCCTGCTGTCAACAAGGTTTAACAGCTGCACAAACAATTTTTGACCCATGAGTATATTTGAATTAAAATTTTATAATAAATGTTGAAGCCTAAAACTTTTGTCAAAGCTCTTTGTTCTCTATAAAGGCAGGTCTATGATGACAGCATGGAATTTGTTACTAGCTGTGATTTTCCATGAGTTTTTGAGTCATGTGAGAAGATTGCTTCTGCTCCTAAATTCCCTGCATGTTGCACTGTGCTGCATTTCACATTGCTTGTTTTCAGTTGCTAACCTGTCTCTTGATGCAAAGGGTGTCTCTTCTGACATGGGAAATCAACCTAGAGAAACTACTGATACCATCTCTTTACAGTGTACTTGTATCTGATAAAATAGTTTAATTTCAAGCCAATCTAAGGAAGTCAAAGAATTCCCCAGGTTTAAGTAGTTCTATATTTCTTAGTGGATACATATTCACACAGAACAAACTACACTGAGTATAACTATCACTCTAGAAAGAAATACATAACTGAACTGGCAGTGGAGAACCCATGAGTTCTAAATGTTTAATATCACTTCTAGCCCCCTCCCCAAAGACAAAATTGAAGTTAAGTAACCTTTGAAGTAAGATTGTAACCAAATTATTCAGGTTAAATTCTGAACATAATTGATTTTATTGTATCTAGTCCTATATATACTTATTATTACATTTAATAATTTAGGTAGTGGCCTAGCATTTGAAAAAGAAAGGGGAGAGACTGAGAGAGGAAGACATATAGCAAACAGGCAAGTCAGGTTTGTAAAGAAAAGTTATGTTTCCATTTAAAATGAATACTTTGTAAAACAGAAAAATACACCTTTTTACCTGTCATGGTCTAGAATAACTAACTTCTGGAGATTCTGCACAGCAGTGGGACCCCATAAATCAAAAATATTTATTCTGCATAAGGCCAACACATCCAGTTAGCCCCAAAAAAACCCACACTCACATCAAAGAACAGACACTGCTTTTCCTTTTCTCCCAATTTCAGCAAGCACTTTGAGATCCCACAGAGGCCTTTTTAAGGAGTATTTTTAAGGGGTCTTAGAAAAAAAAATCTAGGAGACTGAATGTCACGGTTTAGGGTCAGGGCAGCCCCTTAGACCTATAACAGTTGCTCTCTGTTAACCCCCCTCCCTCCCCAAAGGGGAAGGGAAAGGGAATAAGGGAGAGAAACTTAGAGATTAGAAATGGAAACTAGAACAGCTTTAA